>CAKAOH010041843.1:3445-45110 GCA_916701665.1 Sebastiscus tertius | reverse complement strand
ACGACTAAATTATTTTATTAGCTTATGTATCGCTTACCAATTTGATCTTGATTGATCTGATCTGCATATAAGCATGTTTTTGTTGTCAGCTCTCTTGACCTGCTTTATTCTGCCTGTTTGTAAAGCACTTTGATCAGCACTTTGTTTTAAATGTGCTATAGAAATAAATTTGATTCGATTTTAAATCAGTCTACCATTTCTAACACAGTCAAGGCTTTTCTCGTTGGTTTCAATATTTTTCATTACAACAAATATACAAATACTTTAAACTCACCCCTGGTAAAAGACAAAAAAAACATGAACTTTATGGTAATTCATGGTATGCTTTCTTGAAGTGAGTGCAACGTACCACCAGAGGGGAAAGTAGGCCAGGCCAGGCAAAGATAAAGCCAACATGAGAGATTTCCAGTCCCTTAAAAAGTAAGCAAAGAGAGGCAGCATCATGTAGCCAATGGCAAAGGCTAAACATGAGCCCAGGGATGCGTAAAGGACTCGCGTATTGCCATTAAAGATCTCCATGCCTGCACACAGAGATAAAGAAACACAAAGAGAGGGTCATGTGGTGAACAAGTGAAAGGCAAGTAGATATGTACGGTACATACATTTATTCCAAATCTGACAAATGTGTAAAATGAATGTGATGTTTATATGTACCCAGCACTAAAGCAGCTATAAAGTTGGACATCTGTCCCAAACCATTGAAGAAGAGGAGGATGGTGAACATAATCCAAGACGTAGAGAAGATCTGAATAAAGGTAAAAACCGTCTGAACTGCCATGGTCGCAAAAAGAACAGGTTTTCTTCCAAATCTATGAGAGAAGTTGAATAAACCATTAAATATGAAGAACATGCACTTTACAATAATTTGGATACAAATGTCCACTAAATGTTATACAGTATTCTAAGGCTAAATGAAGTATAAACTTGGGCATTTAAAGCAAAAATACTATTCGAAAATCCCTATGAATTAGTAGATTATTTTTAGAAAATCGCAGCATAGCCCCCCAATTACTATTTTCCCATATAATATAAAATGATGCTCTAAGTGTCAAATCAGTAATTAGTCAGTTACTAATATACAGTATAAAGGGTATTTAAAAAGGTAACTACAGGTTTAAAATAAATGCAATTGTATATACTGTGTATCCCATGGAGGTGGTGTTTTCAGTACCTGTCTGAGAGCTGTCCTGAGAAGAAGGATCCAGAAAAAACTCCGAGGTAGAAAACTGTGGTGGTGAGTGGCTGCTTCCACTGATCACTGCACACCAGGTCAAACTGGAAGATCCAATACATTGATAAATAAAGGAGCTCATCACAAGATCTTGAGCATTTCTATTGCCTCTCAACATGGCAGACGGCGAGCTGACGGTGAGTGCAGCAGTGCAAATAATGGCGAAAGCGCTGACAGAGATGACCGTGTTAACCTGAGGGAGAACCGGAGGGTCAGGGCTACGCTTCCGCGACTACGCTGTCGTTCTAGATGGTATTATTAGCTGTAACCGCCGTATGAGCGCAGTGCAGAGCGGTGCTGTGAGCTAGCCAGTTCAGGCTCGCTCACATGCTACTAAAAGCATGCATGGCCGGCCTGGCTAGGTCAACAAAGCACAGAGAACCTCTGATTATAACACACACAGAGGGAGAGTAACTTCAACCTCTGCTCAGGTAGACATTACTCCTCTATATCTTTACATACCAAATAGTTTCTTGCTGCTATATTAATACCCTCTGGATATCAAATTTAGAACCTTTGGACAATGAAATAGATTGACTAGGAGATATCATGTTAATGTTATGAGCTCTCTGCTGCTAGTTCTACATGATACTTATTCAATGTCTGATTATGTTTCAATGATGAGGCTGGCGTTATTTCATATGATAGAGAGCGAACATGCACTCCTTTGTTTTTGTCACCAAGTGCAGAAATATAATTACTGCCAGTTAAACCACATTTAAGCCTCTGCCTGAGTCTCTGAGGTTGTAAAGCAAGTTCCATATGATGGTAAGTAGGCCAGAGCATGGCATTTAATCAGGCCTCTTTGGAGTAATACACTGAATACTCCATCACTGCTCAGAGGAGACGTTTCAAAAGTAAATGGCTACAAGTGTATTTTATAAACAAATGTAAAATGGTGCCTTGTTTAGTCCACTTCATTTGTTTACACAGGAAATGTTTTTGAATGACTGCATGTATTTTGTGTCCCTATCTGAACTGTGTGACTATGCATCAGGATACGTTAAGTATTCACTATCACAACAATAAAACGTGTTTAACTGAGAACAGAGAGAAAGAGACAGGTCACCAGGGTTACATTCAAAATCTTTTCCTCTTTAAACCCATGCAAATACAAATCCAAAGACAAAAGCATAGACAGATATTGAGACAAAAGTGCCCGACTTGCCAGACTGGAATAGCAGCCTGGATTACAAAGACAAGTCCAAGCTGAAACAATGCTTCAAAGGGCATGTCTCATGCAGGAAGTTGATCCCCATACAGCACATTGAATTCGAGATGTTCATGATAGGTAAAGAACATTATCATGACTAGACTCACTATGTGAAGGCAGTGCATGATAATGATATATCAACAACACTGAGTTAGGTAGACAATAGAGTTAAAAATAAAATAAATAACATCAAACTGTTAAACATAAAGTTATGACAATGCTTTCATGTTCTGAGCAAGCATTAAAGGGGAACGCCACCCAAATTAAGAACTCCTATATGTTATTTCTATGGCTATAGTTCAATCAATATTTGTGAACATGAGCTACTCTCCCTCAAAGCCAAAAACCAGAGAAGTAAGTCTCAAACTTGTGATGTCATAGCGTATTAAGTCTGGAGCTACTCCATAGACAATGAATGGGAGACTGATTTTGTGTTTTCTTTTTTATACCTGAATGAGCTTAACTCTATTGTAGTGTTCTCAGAAAATGTTCCCATATACTCAGAACGTTCCCCTGGGTGCTGTCAGTATCATCTAAAACATCTCTCCCAATTCATTGTCTATGGAGCAGGGCCACACTTTACACTTGATGACATCACAAATTTGAGCTTAAGCACTCTAGTTTTGGGGTTTTGGAGAGAGTTGTTCATGTTTACTAATATTTTTTGGACTGTTTTTTTAAATTTTATTTTTGAAAATGGGCGTAGTTTCCCTTTAACTAGGTGTGTTACCTAACTGCAGCCATGTTCATAGGGCTGTGCCCGGTGCACTGGCATAATCTTGGCAGAGGAATACTAGACAATTGGTGACTCCTTTGACATTTCAAAAAGCCCCGAACAGGTTTTAGACACATCCAAACAGCGTAGACGAAAGCCATGCATATACGCACTGCAGAAAGACAAATACAATACATGCAGACACATGAACTGCTGAGACAGTAAACTGGCTTTGAGACAACTAGAACAAACAACAGAACAGGAAAAAAGCAAAGGCTGCAAGACAAACTGAGAAGACCACAGAATATGGCAGCAAGCTCATTCCTAGTCTAGAACACACACACACACACACACACTCTCACCTCAGAGACTATGGTAGACTGGTAGATGTCTTTGCTGTAGATCCACCCGTCCACACAGCCCTCCTGCTCCAGGTCGGTGAGGTTGACGTCTCTGCCAGGAATTAATCCCTGAGCAGAGAGATTTCTGACCACATCCAGTCTGTACCTGCTGCATGTGCTCAGCTCCTGTTTCCCATCCAGCACCTAACAGTCACAATGATACAAACTTTATTAGTGTTATTAGTGACATTTCTTTTTCAGTGAACTTATCCTTGTAATATGCGTTATGTAACACTGTAAGTAAATGTAGGCAACAATGGCAGCAAAGGCAGACAGCTGTGCACACAATACCTATACTCATCTAGATAGTAATCTGGCAAAACTGCAGTAATAATTGTAATGTAAATGTAATTGTAATGTAAACGTAATATAACTTATTATTTTAATGGAACTTCCCAGCAAAATGTATTTCACACGTTTGTACCTGTACAACCGGCGTGACAATAAACATCTTGAATCTTGAATCTTGAATCTAATAAAAACCTCCTGTTCAAACATTTTGATTTCCTTTGCACTGGTTTATGACCACAAACAAACCAAAGAATATCTTAACTATGCTGTTAAGGTTTTCAAATCTATGAGTATTAGACTCACACCTCATGACATGACATGCTTTGCAGTGAACCCATCCGAGTATTGTGTATGATGGCACCTTCGCGTACATGCATTAACTACTAAGAACATTCTCACTGTATTGAGCAGATCATTTGGTGGTAAGATGTACTTGACACCAAGCAGAAACTTAGTAGACTGAATTTGAAAAAGAATATTTAAGCAAGCATGGTCTTAATTGGTAACATTTTGTTCAAAACTCTTTGAGATTTGGCTTCCCTTTTTTCTCCATTAACCTTTAAATGACAAAATTGATTGGACAGTCTTTTGTATGATCTGTTTTAAAAGTACATGCACATATCACTGCAAATACAAATGTTAAGCAGGATGTATAATAATAATAGAAAAAATAATACATTTCATTATTCTAAGGGCATGCATATTCACAGAAATACTGTAGTAATTTTTTTATATACTTCGTCGAAATAAACTTCAGAGGCAAATCGAAGAAGAACAAAAAAAACATCTTCTGGGGAATCTCTGTCAGTCTCACCTTAATTGGTATGATGGTTTTGCGCCAGTCTTCGGTAAGGTTAAAGTCAGGATCTCCGCAGTGGTGACTTGGTACGTCACCCACGAAAACAAGGGTGAAAGCACCAAATCCATTGGGCACGATGCTGGCACACAGCATGAAGAAGACAACCTGCTGGAAACGTCCCCACTCACCCAGAAAAGCTGTGGTGTCCTCATAATCCTTCATAGTCAAAGAATTCTCGTCTTTCTAGGACTACTGTTCCATCCTCTGTCTTCCAGCAACTGTGACATGCCCGATCATATCCTGAACACTAGCTTATATCCATAGGTTTGTCACCCTAAGGCATAAACAGAGCAGCGGCATTCCTTATCCAGCCAACGCCCTGTCTCTAGGAAAACAAACGTGCAAATTTGAGGCTATTTAATTCAATTCAATTCAATTTATTTTTGTATAGCGTCCAAAGTTAACCAAAGTCATTTGACGGAACTCAGAATGAATTGTATGGAGGTGTGGTTTTAGCTCTCCAGGAAAGTAGTTCCTGGTTCCTGCTGCCTGAGATAACAACTGTACTGCAAAACCTGCCTAGCTAGATGGTAGCACTGCTCACACAATAATCAAACATAAACTAGCTAAATAAAGTAATAAAAAAAGCAAATATCTTATAAATCAAATACATATAAATACATAGAATAATTACAGTAATACATAGCTCCAGTTTTTCAAGAAAAAAAAAATGATGCCCGTTTTATACGCCTACTATTTGGTTGCAATTTAAATACCTGCTTAACAATTTGCATACTATTCATTATCTATTTCATCTATTAAAACTGCACAGGTTGCAACTGGGTGCTTTTGTTATCTCTCATGACCCTAATAGATTGTTATTTAAAATTATTATTTAAAAAGCACAAAAGAAAACAGAAACAGAAATCAATGATAAGAAGTCATTAGGAACAAATTGATTGATAAAGTCATGAAAATTGGAATGATAGAACAAAGCACAAAAAGTATGACCTAACTACAACAGTTTCCATTTCAAAGTTCCATACTTTTCCAGAAATTTCTCGGTCGATTTTTCAGACCATATTTGAATGCTGTTCTGCCTGGAATACTACCGCCTGAATTTCATTTATTTTCAATGCATTGTATGACTACTGCAAACATTAATAGTAATGTTAACAATTGCTAAATGGACATCTGCAGTTATCAATCAAAACTGTCTATGCTTATCTGTTGACAAACTTCAAGTTTTACTCACTCAAGAAAAATGTTTTTAATAATAAGATAAAAGTTTTTATCTCAGTGGTGCTTCACTAAAGCTGTCTGTTCTGTTGTTTAGGGGTGTGTGCTTTAACCCTGTGTTTCTGTGAAACCTTTTAACATTTTTTTTTTTTTTATCCCTGTTAAACCATCCTCCTAACAACCCATTTAACATACGAGGACTACCGACTGGGGTACCTGGGGACATAAGAATAAACTACTGTAATGACTTTGAAAGTATTTCCCAGTGCCATTATCCTCTTGTGCCAAGGTGTGTCTTTGTGCTCCAGGATCATCTACGCCTCTGTGCCATTCCCTCCCTCTAAGCCATTCCTGCCAGCTTGCTCTCCTTCTGCTCACGTCCGCCTCTCCACTCATCTCACCCTCTCCTGCTGCCCCCGGATCCCCGTCCCAGCCATCAGGCTCCTCATCCCATTCCCTGCAGCGATAAAACTCTTTTAATTTTCCTAGAAACCACTTGTCAGTGTCCTGCGTTTGGGTCCACCTCTCAGTTCTTAACATTAGGGTCCTGAGAGACCTCAGTCAAAAGCATTTAATTGCAGCCAATGCGGTTTTAATTGCTAAAATAGAATACATATTTAATGCAAATTCATTGTAACTTTCCAAAAATAATAATACATTTTTTTCTTCAGATGACTCTAATTGCATAACTAATATTTTTTTCAGAGGAAATAAGTTTATATATAATTTTGCTATGATAGTTGTTTCTTATAGTTACTACCCCGGTCGGTAGTCCCTGCATGTTAAATAGTTTGTCAGGATAAGGGTTAAAAAAAAGCTATAAAAAAAATGTAAAAAGGTCTCATAGAAACACAGGGTTAAATCACATCTTCCTAAACAACAGAACAGACAGCTGAGTAAAACCTGAAGTCCCTGTCAACAGATAAGTATAGACTACTAGATACAGATGTGTTAGTAGGATGAGGGTTGAACTGTTGTAGCAGCAGTGAATGCGATCCTTAGGCAAGGATCACACCACATTTTGCTACAATTAAATAAGGTGTGGTTATAAAAGCTGTATACAGAACAGAAAGAATACTTAATCTCCAATTGTCAGTACTCCCTCTGGGCTTTTGTGCAAATAATTATAAGCCAGAACCGCAATAATTTGGCGTGTTCATGTGTTTCAGGTGGGAAGAAATTCTTTGTAATGTAAGTCAACGTGTCACAGGAGTCACAGGACTGTTTACTGATTGGCTGCGGGTATTCTCTGGCATCAATTCGATGCCAAAGTGTCTAGAAGGTAACATGAAAATTGCAAAACTCTCGCGAGATGGTTAAGGTTGGCAACGGCCAAACTTTGCCACTGCTCTGGTGTGTTTTTGGCGGAACTTCTGTTTTGTTTTGTTTTTCATTTTTGGCAAATAGCAATATGAAAATTAAAAGTGAAATTTTAAATCCTGAAATGAAAAATTGAAAAATGGCTTACTCTTTGTGCTTTATTATCATCATATCCTGATGTCTTAGATAGGAGTACTGTAATGTTATCAAAAACTACCACCTCATTTCTGATTGAAGATTTTGAAAAAACAAAACAAACCAGGAAAAAAATGAACAGTAATAATTATACACAATTACAATATGTCTATTTAAATAATGATTTAATGGATCACAGTTGACTTTCCAAAAGCACATCAGGTTCTGGTGTTTCTTTTCGAGTGATGCAGGGACACTTGATCCTTACAGAGAGACAAACAAAACTCTATTTAGTTTAGTTTTCTAAACAGACTGCATGGCAACAAAGGAGCTATAGGTTAGGAATGTTTTCCTCATTGCTTTCAACTTCCTTATCACTATCATAATCAGCTGTGTTTACATCAATGACTAATACTATTATTATCTTACCCACTTGTACTCAAAAGTACGTAATTACTACACAGCCATAATCCCTTTAGTAATAACATTTTAAATGCAATAATAAATATATATTTCTAAATCAATTAGTGTAAGATGGTTGCTTCACAGTTGTAGCTTCATTCCCAAAGCATCTCACCTTTCTCTCTTGAGCATCTGTTGTAAAGTTTCAGGTAGAGGCCGTCCAAAACTCTCTGGTAGCATGAGAGTGGTAAAGGCAGACACAACAGCCAGAGTCCCCAGTGTAATATAAGGCAGGTACTTGAAGTATACACCTTTAAAAGGGGAAGGGGATATTAAAATGGGAGAGAGGCCTGGGTCCTCTCTAGGATGCTTGTACTGTGTTCCAGGCAGGTCAAAACAAAATCTGGTAAAAAAAACAGTTTACTCACTGAGCTGTAACACAAAAGGTGCAAGGCAGCTGCCCAATCTAGAAAACGTGGAGCATGTCCCTGTTGCTGTGTTCCTGAGCATTGTTGGATAAAGCTCTGATGTGTAGACAAACATCAGGGCTGAACTGGTGGCAAAGCTGCTTTTACCCAGCATCTCCAGTGCAACAGACATCTCTGGTAAAGCTGGAGGAGATGGAAAATAGTTTATTTTAAAAAGAATAGAATGATTCATGCATTTGAGTTCTGAAAGTAAGTAAGTTCTCTAAGCTGGGGGCACGCCGACCGTCATCTACTGTAAGTAATACACCTATGGATCAGTACCTCCTGCAACCCCACTTCAAAACACCCAAAAATATCCCTTTATAATTTTGTCTGTCTCATTTTTGCTACTTACTTTGAGGCACCAGCTGAATGAAGTACAGGGACACTCCTCCCAGGAGCATTGTAAAACTGGCAGACAGCCGTCGTGGAAAGCGTTTTAGAACCAGCCAGCTGAGAATGTACGATGGCACCTCTACAGCTGCGGAGATGAAACAGCTGATATAGGGGTCAGCACTCAGTTGCGATGTGTTCAGGGACAGGCCATAATAGCCAATACTGAAAGTGATCCTATGCAAGACAGACATACAGATGGCAAAGATATTGGAAGATGGGACAGAAGTCACATCAGTGCTTGATAGCCATGTGGCATTGGGAGCCATGTGTGTATAAGGTAAGTCAAACAGAACAGCTGATGTCACTGCTTAGTTCTTCTACTTGACTCTGTGTGACATACATTATAGTTGGAGACCATTGGAGTAGAAAGATGGACAGATTAATGGAAAACAGATGGAAAAATTAACAGATGGACATTGTGATGTATGTATGGGTTTTTAGTAATCAAGTCAACTCTGTGCTTTTCAGTACAATATTTGAGAAAGATTAGGGCTGCAACTGTCAATCGATTATTTTCTCGATAAATCAATGAGATGTTTGTCTATGAAATGTCAGAAAAGGTGAAAAATGCCCATCACAAATTCCCACAGAACAAAGTTACATGTTCAAATATCTTGTTTTGTCTGGCCAACAGTCCAAAACCCAAAGATATTCAGATTACTATCATAGATGACTAAGGAAACTAGAAAACAAACCTGAGAATTTTTGCATTTTTTCTTAAAAAAGACTCAAAACGATTCATCGACAAACAAAATAGCTGCAGATTAATTTTCTGTCGATCGACTTATCGATTAATTGACTAAACGTTACAGCTCTAGCACCGATTGTGTAACTTGATGAGTCGGGTGCACAGAATACCCTTAATCACCTAACATTATAAACAGAGGGATACTGTATATTAACAAGTACTGCAGCATATATTGGTATACTGCCAACTATTACTGTTGATGGTTCATTTTGAAATAATTAAAAATAAAGTTGTATGACTTATTTGAAAGCCAAAATGAAGCACTTCATCTATCTATATGTCCTAAAAGCATTCACAAATCGAATAAGCACTAGAATAGACGCAATGAAAGTGAATCACAATAAAAACACAGTATCAAAACACAATAAGACGCCCAGGACCTGCCTGTCATATTTTAATTGGTCACCTTACCTCAAAGATGGGCCTGGACCTGACCTTTAAAAACTCCTCTGGATATTGACTGCCTGATGTTTAATGGAAACCTTGACCTTTGACCACCAAAATCACTTCATCCTTGAGTCCAACTGAATGTTCGTGCCAAATTTGAAGAAATTCCCTCCAGGCATTTCTGAGATATCGCGTTCAAAAGAATGGGACAGACGGATGGATGGACGGACGGACGGACTACCCGAAAACATAATGCCTCCGGCCATGACAGCGTGGAAAGCCTTCCCAGAGGAGTGGAGGCTGTTTTAGCAGCAGATTTATGTCCATGGTTTTGAAATTAGATGTCAATCAACAATCTCATAAGGGTGTGACATTCAAGTGCCCACAAGCTTTTGGTCATACAGTACAGTGTATTTAATTCTGTCTAACATATAATATAATGTGTAAAAGTGTAAAGTTCTCAGACTCACCACACCAGGCAAAGAATGAGTGTTGTAACTCTGATGTCACTGGTTTTTATCAGATCAAAGACAGTGTAGTTCTCCTGTTCTTTAGACAGCATCTTTCTCTCATCAGCCTGCAAGACACAAAACCTCACAGTTTGTTTTTTTTTGCATAATCATCTTTTCATCTTTTTTTTATATTGTTGAAAATCCTTATTCCTGCCCCATCCTAGGGGGGCGGGACAACAGACGGTATATAAAAAGTGGACGAAGTCACAGACGTCACATTTTTCGCCGACCAAATTATTACAATTAACTTTGATGAACTGAAAACACAGTGAAAGGGTTAAAGATGTAAGACGAAAACACCGACCAATCCCAGACCGGACAACGCCATGGTAGCGACCTGTCAATCACAAGGTAGCCACGCCCTAAACTCATGTTTACAATGTTTACTGAGGTAATAAATCAAGTGAGAAATAGGCTAATTTTCTCAGACTTCTTTTTGCAACCAGAGGAGTCGCCTCAGAGTTGCTGTTTCTTTGTTCAATGGTGAATTAGAGCTGAACTTTGTATTGTATGTGCCTGTATCTATAGGATGATTGTAATAAAGTTTAAGTTTATTAGAGTGCCTTTGCTTACTGATTATTGTTTTCATCCGTGTCAATCAACTACTTAGGTGGAAAACCTTTTGAAAGGACAATAAACTGTTGAACGGCTCTCATCTCTGGTTTTCATGCTGTAACAGGTGTGCCAATGCAGAGGCTTCAATAACCCAGCTACCACAAAGTCATCTTTCTGCATGAGGTTTGACTGAAGTCAGTTAATTACAACAAGGCGTCATAAAATCATGTTTTTCCAAGCTCACTTTTTTCCCCAAGTAGATTTTGTCCCCATCCCTTACATTGGAAGCGCATTAGGAAGAGATTTTGTAATCTTTTTGTGCATTTTTGTTTGGTCCAACTTACAAGGTAATCTTGAAAGATGATCTGTGGAGTCTCAACTTTGTTCTGCTTAGCTGCCTTTCTCACGATGGCCTCAGCCTCCTTCATTCGTCCCTGAGAGACCAACCACCGAGGAGACTCTGGGATGAACCTGCATCAGTAATAAACACAGACAAGTTCAGGGGACGGTACTCTGTACTGTTAGGCCAGTCTTATATTTGCTTTTAGATTAGTCTAATGCAAGTTAGACAGTTCCACAAAAATAAAGACAAAAAGCTATCCACCTGCCCCCCAGGGCTAACTCAGAACTAAGAGGCATGTTTTCCATATGTAACAAGTTTTTTGAGACCACAGTGCGCTTTGTTTTCCCAAGAAAATCCTGAGCCTTTGATGCTCTTGTCGACTGTGAGATTAATACTATTGACTGTTAAAGTAAAGTGAAATGGCCTTGTAACTGTTGAATTCTTCCAGACGATAAGGTTGCTTAGTCATGTTTTTTAGTTTGAAAAATAGACTTAATTTACTCAAAATTGATGGCAAATTAGTCCTACTTAAGATGGTCAACAACTAGTCAGCTTTGTGCAACGGATGAATTTAGACATCTATCTGAAGTCTGACTATTTAAGCCAGTGGTTCACAAAATTTTTCATCTCCAGGACCCCTAAACTAACACAAATTAGACCACTGAGCCCCATTTGATAAGATTTTGTCACATGGTCCCCCATCTGATAGGATTTTTGCTTTTGGATGTTTTATTACCCAAAGTGTATGAAACCCATGATAAAACATTCATACATTCTGGCATTGTGTTACTTATGGATGGAATTATAGTGAAAAATGATTCGCTTTTTTGCTGGGGACCCCCTAGAACCTCTCAAAGACCTTTGATAACCACTGATTTAAGCCACAGTCAACATCTATCTTTGTGAAGCCCCTGGTGAGGCCAGATATCAGACATAGCCTTTAAAAAGAAAAACAAACAGGATACTAACAGTACAAGTAATACTACAGTTATGTAGTTGATCTAAAAGTCAGCTGGCCATTTAACAGAGCTAAATCCTTAATGTAGAGCTTGATAACATTACACCTTTGTTTGTAAAATTATTTTTTGGTTTTTGAGAGAGCATTTATCATGTTCATTCTTCATGTTCACACAAACAATGATAAAAAAACAACTAATTTCTAAACAGCAACAAATACAAGATGCTACTGTTGCTGAAACTCTACCATGAGTAATGTGAAGCATCTTTTTTGTAATGTGATGTTATGAGTACAACCTACCACCAGAGGGGGATGTAAAGCAGGCCAGGCAAAGAGATAGCCAGCAGGAGAGATTTCCAGTCCCTTAAAAAGTAAGCAAAGAGTGGCAGCATCATGTAGCCAAAGGCAAAAAACAGACACACACCCAGTGATGAGAACAGGATCCGTACATTGCCAGTTAAGATCTCCACTCCTGCAGAGAGAGAGAAATACAAAGACGGGAGCATGAGCGTATTAACAGCTTATCCGACACATCTAATGTAGAGCAAATATTGTGCCAATTGTTACAGCAGGAGGTGTTTAGATGTACCCAGCACAAAAGCAGCTATGTAGTTGGCGATCTGTCCCAAACCACCGAAGAAGAGGAGGATGGAGAACACCGGCCATGAAGGGGAGAAGATTTGAGCAAAGGTAAAAATCGTCTGAACTGCCATGGCTGCGAAGAATACAGGCTTCCTTCCATATCTATATTGAGAGAGCCACCAATAATATAGTAGCAAGGAGAAAAAAAAATAATTTCATACGTGAGAAACTGGAATCAAAAATCTTTTGGCATTTTTGCTCAGAAAGTTACATAGATATGCTATATCCAGAGCATTAATATAGTATCAAACAACTAGTTGCTATGTAAAGATTACGAGGAGTAATGTCTACCTGAGCAGAGAATGAAGTTGCTCTCCCTCTGTGTGTGTTGTAGTCTGAGCTTCTCTGTGCTTTGTTTACATAGCCAGGCGTGTGTGCCTTTTAGTGCAATAATCAGTGAGCGTGCCCCACTAACTAGATCATGGCCGCCACTCTGCACTACACTGATACGGCGGTTACAGCTGGCAATGGCATCCCGACGGACAACGTCATTGCGGAAGCGTAGTTCCCACTCTCCAGTTACCCCTCAGGTAAACACTGTTAGCTGTCAGCAGTGTTGCCATTGTTTGCACTGTAAGGGCCGTTAACTGTGAGCCTCCGGCTCAGCCGTCACCATGTTAATGTGCTATTATTAACACAGGTTAAACAAAATTTAAACAGAGTAAATATTGAACATATTAAATTACTTAAATTACATGACAGTGAAAGATGTATTTCTTATTCAGGTTTGTTTTTTGCTCTCTTTCGGAATGAAGTATTGAATATTATCAATAATGGTGTTTGATCAAAAAATAACTATATAAATAGGTTCAAAAGTCTCTTTTCAAAGCACTACATATATGAATCACACTGAGCGTGTGTTCCCAGTACCTGTCTGAGAGCTGTCCTGAGAAGAAGGATCCAACAAGAACTCCAAGAAAGTAAACGGTGCTGGTGAACGGCTGCTTCCAGTGATCACTGCACACCAGATCAAACTAGAATATCCAATCATTAAACAGACATTTAGGAAAAATGTAATCACAAAGCAGTCACACTTCTTATATACTGTATATTGCAAAGAATATTGTAAAAAATTAAATACACTGACGTTAATGTTATGATCCTTAACTACAACTATTGCATAATGCACACAAACACTCACACTCACCTGAGAGACTATGGTGGACTGGTAGATGTCTTTGCTGTAGATCCATCCATCCACACAGCCCTCCTGCTCCAGGTCAGTGAGGTTGACGTCTCTGCCAGCAATCAATCCCTGTGCAGAGAGATTTCTGACCACATCCAGCCTGTACCTGCTGCATCTGCTCAGCTCCTGTTCCCCATTCACCACCTAACAGTAACAATGGCATACTTTACTAGCAGTGACAGCGTGTGGCGTTTATTTACGCTTCAAGTGTATTTTTTTGACAATACACACATAAAAGCAAGGTTGATACCCAATAAAGGCACTGAATACATATATCTATCTACATGTGTAATCCCACAGACTCTCTCTTCACTATTACAAGTAACATGACAGAATCCATCAAATAGTTGTTGAGTTACTTCAGTCTGAACGAAAATGATTGACTGTCCGGCCGACACTGCAATCACAATGCTGCTAGCATGGCTAAAAGTCATAAATATCCCGTGAAAAAGTGCAATGTGCAGGTGTTAGCGTACAAAAGTTGTTTAAAAGTATTTTTATTTCCTTAACTCCCCATACATCAACCCTTAATAAAAACATACTTTAGCTATTCCATGATCCATTTTAGGATTCTACTGCATGCAAATTTCACAGTAGGTTCACTGTAAATCCACAGTGCCCGTAAGAAGACATACTGTACCATTCTATAAAGAATGATCATATACAAATATACTAAGTACCTTAAGCGAAATGTAACATAATATTGTAATGATTTATAGGTCAGTCTGGTTAACTTTCACTCGAAGTAAGCAATCTATTTGTCCTAACAAACAGTTTTCTGACAGTTGTGCACTGATTTACCTTTATTGGGATGATGGCATTGAGCCAGTCTTGGGTCAGGTTGACTTCAGGAACCATACAGTGATGACTGGGAATGTCAGCCACGAAGACAATGGATAAAATTCCAGTTCCATTGGGGATAGTGCTGACACAGAGCAGGAAGAAGACAATCTTTTGGAAATGTCCCCAATGACCCAGGAAGGCTGTGTTTTCATCATAATTATTCATAATCCCAGATATCTCTTCTTGCTACTACTGCTGTCTTCTGTGTTGTCTTTGTGTGAAATGGTCTTATCTAAGGGATATAGTAATGCCCTTTGTACTGTGACGTAATCTCAGTAGACATTCTTAGGGCTTCAAACACAAACAAAAGCTGCAGTGGTGTGTTGAGACACAGACACATCCGAATAGCGCACTGCAGAGATGATGTATTTTTGCAGGCCAACACAGAAGTTAGCATCGCCCTGGTTTCCTCGACAAAAAGCCAATCGGATTTATTTTGTTAAGCAAGATAATCTTCACAAATGAACACCACTTCTATGATTGTTAAAGTGTAAATGCAATCAGCACAAGTAAAAAGCTAACATTAGGCTATAGATGAACTACACCATTGCATGACTTCACATCACCACTACTAAGCTAAAGGCGGACTAGTGTTCAGTGTGATGACGTTAAGTCGTCTCATTTAGTCACTTGTTAGCAACTGCCTTTTTTAAGACATTAAATTCACATGTGGGGTATTTAATGACGTATTTTATGTCGTAGAACAAGACGCAAAATCTCTTAAGCTTGTGTTAACCACAGACCTTATTTCAGACATCTAACCAAAAACCCATTGACTTCGAGACGCGGGAACCGGAAGTGCAAAAATGCTAACTCATTTACGGGTTTTAGGACTCATTCCTTCAACACTCTATAGCTTTGACAGTTTGGAATAATGGGCAGCACCTGGGGTGGCCAGTCAGAAAACTAAAAGGAAATTTAATTGTCATGACAGGGCTGTTCTCAAGTTCATGTCGGTGTTTCTGATATTTTGTCCACCCCTATTATATCAATATGGGTAGTCTAAATAACAGAAACATTGCTGTATAACACAATAGAATTCAACAGCCCTGCAAAATACATCCTCCGAAATGTTCAAAAAGTTTAATCAACACCTCTCTACAACAGTTTCAACGAAAACTGAACATTATAACCTCCATAAAAGGTAGGATTTATTGCTGGACTGTTAAATTAGAGTGCTTTAGTTTTAGCTCAGTGTACCGAATAAACTGAAAACTGAGTACTGCAGAAGTACTGTTAATGGCAATATGAAACTAGAATGACTGCCTTGCTGTTGACCACCTTCAGTCAACCAGTCAAGTTGCAGTTTACATCCATGTCTGTCCAAAATGTCATCATTTTATCCTGTTAGACGTGTGTGAAATTGTCATAATTAGCATATGAATTCTTGAGTTATGAACAAACGTGTTTTGTGAGGACAGAGATTTTTGACCACAAAAATCTAATCAGTTCATCTATGTGATAGAATAACATCTTTCCTCTCTCATACATTTTCCCTTCCTTCCTATGTGTTTTAATCTTTAACTTGTGCATCACTCAGCAATCATTAAAATACACTGCAAATGAAACACACTGATTACAAAGTTTGAAGTTTTGTCTTAGAGAGTAGCTTTCCTCCCTTTATATCTTGGTACTTAAATTTTGTTTCTCACTCAACCAAACTTATTTCCTCATGACATCACATGTCTGTCTCTCTGCCCAGGTAGGCATCTCTTTGTGGACTGCTCTTTGTCAGACTTGGCCATAGGTCTGATCCTTCTGGCTTGCTCCCTGTTGGTGCTGTGCAGCTGTCTGATACAGCTGGTTAAACTGCTCAACTCACTGCTGAAGGGCCACGTGGCCAGTGTTATTAATAAAGTTGTTAATACAGGTAATACACGGTAGGAATATTACATTTAAACCCATAGCTTTTTCAGTTATCTGGAATTAAATCTCAACTTTAACAATGATAACGTACGTGAGCTCACTTTTTCAAGATTCCCTCTCCTGTCTTGTCCTGTAGATTTCCCCTTCCCGTTTACCTGGCTGGCAAGTTATCTGGCTCTATTAGTGGGAGCAGGCATGACCTTTTTGGTTCAGAGTAGTTCCGTCTTCCTCCTCTTTTACTATCCACTACAACAATAAATAGATTACCATCTCAGTGTTTTTACAGTCACATACAGCACTCTCCTGCCATCTTGGTACAACATTAACAGGACTGCAGCAGATAATGGTTAAGCATGTTCGTTAAAAATCCTCCATCAGTAGGAGATTAGTTTAGTTGCAGATATATCTCATCAATTGTCATATCTCTACAATTAAAAAAAAGTTGTTGGGTAAAGTTTCCCACATATTCTTATAAGTATCTTAACTAATTATATTGCGCCATCAGCTATAAAATGCTAAAAAAACAGACTGTGATCACTGCAAATTTTAAAATGTTTTATAACCCTTGTGTCCTTAAAGTCTAGTGATAGGTCTTATTGATTCCATTATCTATGCTAAACCTGAAGCAAGACTCTGTAACAACCTCCATGAAAGCTAGGTTACTCAGTAACATTTTTGAAATACTAATTTGACCTTTCAGTAGGGCTTATCACTGATGTGTTTTACCTGACTGTAGCTGGTACTTTTTAATGTTTACTTTGTGTCTTGACCTATTGTTTTGTTTAACTTAACTTAAATTAACTTAACTTGAATTTACAACAATCTAAATCATATTATGAACCCTCAGGGATTGGTGTGATCAGTATTGAAAGAGCCTACCCTTTAACCCTGGGTTCCAACCTTGGAACAACTATACAACAGCTACACTGGCAGCCCTGGCTAGTCCTGGAGATAAGCTAGTTGCTGCTACACAGGTAGCCTATATACACACGCACATTGCTAAAACTGTCTAACACAGTCGCTCTTTTTGTTGCTCTGTGGTGCTGAATGAGTCCCCTCCATTTTTATCTATGTCTCTCTTTCTGTGTACAGTATGTATCATTTTCAGTTCCTCTTAAAACACCCACACACATATCGATGTGTCACATTTGCAATGCATATCAAGAGCAATCACATAATTCATTCCAGCAAACGTGCAGTACTTCCAAGCAACTTCCTAAAGTCGCCTTATGAACAGCCTCATATACCTTGGCAACCATCTACCAACCACACAGAATCACCATGGCAACTACCACAAACAAACTAGTAACCACCTAGCAACTAGGGTTTGGTACCGAAGTCAGGAATTACATTGGTACTACAGAGTTTCGATTCAAGTTAAACTGACAACTACTCCGTAATGTGCAAGTCGCACCTGCTTGAAACACCCTATTGAAACACCTACAAAGCATTTGGTACAGCAGTCCTAGTCCAGCCATAACAGTCAGAGCACTTAGAACACCATAGCAACCATACACCCATGCCCTGCCAAACACCCAAAATATCACAACCACAGCAACAACCTAGTGACATCTCAGTTGACACTAAGAAAGCATCTAGTGTCACAGATGCCACATTAAAAGCAAAGTGATCTCAGCAACCACCAAGCAATGCTCTACCAATCATTTAGCTACACTCAATTAAAGTCCAAGTTTTGTTCAATTGGCAAGCACACTAAATATTTAGTCTTTTTAAAATTTCCAATATAATTGAAACTATAGCTGAAATAACTAGTCAATTAATCAATTAATTAGTCAACCGAAAGAAAATGTATCAGCAACTATTTTGATAATTAACGTTTCGATTGTTTCAGTCATTTTTCAATCAAAAAAGTTACAGCTTCTCAAATGTGACTGTTTGCAGCATTTCTCTATTTTAAATAATTGTAAATGAAATATCTTTGTGTTTTGGACTGTTGGTCAGACAAAACAAGACATCTGAAGATGTCACCTTGGGCTATGGAAATTACAGTGGCAACATTTTACTTGTGTTTATTGGAATTTCTAAACAGCTCCCATATTTGACTCAATTTTCTGTAGTTTTCTCACTTTTATGCTGGCCTCTTTTATCCTCACCTCCTCTTTTGTTTCAGGTTGCTTTGTGTCATTTATTCTTTAACCTCTTTGGTATCCTGCTGTGGTATCCCATGCCAGCCACTCGCTTACCCATACGTATGGCCTGTGCCCTTGGCAACTGCACTGCCAGGTACAATTAGCAAACAGGTTTTACTTTTAATAAATCTCCACAATTGATTAAATAGGATAAACTGACATAACTCACATGTGCACAGATACTGCTGGTTTGCCGTTTTGTACCTCCTCCTCTGCTTCCTGCTGCTCCCATCCCTCGTGTTTGCCCTATCCATGGCAGGGTGGAAGGTGATGAGTCATTATGGTGATTATATCTGGTGCAGCAGTAAACATGCTCCAGGCGTGCAGACCTGATTGTTTGCCACCTGGACTGCAGAACTGGGACTTTCTTCCTGTTTGTATGACCTCTCTGTAGCCCCTTGATGACCTCATCACCGGAGTGACCCTATGGTGCAGGCACGGAAGAGGTCAATATCTTAAGTGAGACTTTTGAATTAAATGAGTTAGCTGAATTACTTAATTGTATGATTTATAGAATTTCTATCTGCTACTATTGAGATACAAACTCAAACACCTCACTTTCTGTTGTTTGCATTATGACATTATGATTTACCTCTTCCTGGTCGCTGTTCCTGAGAGACTGACCCTCCTCTTGTGTTTTGTTCCTAGGTTGGAATTGCAAGGGAAATGATGGCCCAGAAACATCACTGGAGGGCAATCCTGTCAACCCTGAGAGAAAAGTTGGAGAGAAATGGAAGCAGAGTGGGGAAGGATAAGAGATAATAGATAAGAGCTGGCGGAAACAAAGAGAACTGGAAAAACCTGGATGTTGTGATCTACAATACAATGAGGAAAAACACAGAGACAACACAGCCACCGACATGTCTTCAGAGAACAACATATTAAGCTTGGCCGCAGTGTTGTCCATAAATAAAGACAGAAACTTAACCAATCAGGGCACTCAACTGAGCAGCACTCACTTATAGTGCTACTATTTTGTGTCATACAGTCTCCTTAACCACATAGGCTGCAATAACTTGCAAACACCAATCAAGCATCAGGAATGTTTTAAAAGACACCTTTTTGTAACTTCTGTTTTGTCAAATAAGCTACATGCACTAGTGTAGTGATCAACAGACAGAATCTTTCTTTATTCGTTCTTTTCCTGACCACAAGGTGGAAACAACATGCAACCAAAGGCTGCTGTGTGAGAAACCTCGTGGCTCTTATTGTCGTGATTTTAATGTATTGTCTTTAGTCACAACTTTACGAGAAAAAAGTTGTAATATTACCAGAAGAAAGTCATAACTTTTTGAGAAAAAAGTTGTAATATTACGAGAATAAAGTCAGAATTTAACAAGAAAAAAAGTTGTAATATAACGAGAATAAAGTCATAAGTTTATGAGAAAAAAAGTCGTAATATTACGAGAATAAAGACATAACTTTACGAGAAAAAAGTTGCAATATTATCAGAAGAAAGTCATAACTTTTTGAGAAAAAAGTCGTAATATTACGAGAAGAAAGTCATAAATTAACAAGAAAAAACAAAATAACAAGTAAAATTACTACTTTATAATGTTATGACTTTATTCTCATAATACTACTATTTTCCTCAATGTTGCCATAATACTCCATAGTACCATAGACCTACAACAATGATAAATAAAAATGAAAATGTAAACAAAAACAGTTATTCATTTCCACAAATATTTTCAAAAATCCACAGGGAGCCACTGGAGAGGAGCTGAAGAGCTGCAGGTTGCTGACCCCTGCTATAGATGGACAGTTAACAATGCCAGTGAATCATGTATGATACAAGGACTTTACCTCATGTGTTGCAGACTTAATTAGCTAATTAAGGCTACACCTGTGCTTTCCCTGCTGGGTCAAAAGTATCTGTCAACACTAGCTTAGAGATATTCACTCGGCCTAGCATGGCTAGCTTGACAGAGTTCTCCATGTTTGTCTCTGTGTTCTCGTGTTTCCTTACTGTTTCCTTCACCTGCTTCATGTCCCTCACTCCAGTTGTCTTTTAAAGAGCAAGCATTAAAAGCAAAATAAGGCATTTGTGCCCAGCTCCTCCATTTGTAGTTTAACGCCAAAGTTCTCCAGGAGGAGAGATGTTACCGCGTTAGGGTTGGATCGCGGTCACCATGGTAATAGATAGAATGGCGCCAGTACAGAGCAGTCCTGACGTCAGCAGTGGCTCTCCGCTTGGCGCCCCTTTGTATCAGATTGGAGGACGCTGATTGGCTGAATTTAATGTCAATCATTCAGAGCTTGAATCAGCTATTGGCTAAGCTGCTACATAGACCCGCCTGCTGAACTTCAGATATACAGACAGGCAGAGGGAAGTCAGACAGGCAGAGGGGAGTCAGGGGATGTAAAGAATAATTTTAGTCCATCTTTTCTCTCTCTTTTGTTTCCTCATCTCTCTCTTTATTTTAGTGTATGGTGGTCACCACTAAGGTCGCCACTAGGTGACTTACGTAACGGTAGTCACGTAAATTACGTAAGTTTTACGCAATCTACGTAAGCTAGTTACGCTAGTTACGTAATTTACGTAAGTTACTTACGTTAGTTATGTAAGTCATTTGCACAATTTAGGTAAACTATTTACGTAAGCTACGCTATTAACGTATCTTGCGCAATTAACATAAATTGGTTACGTAATTTACATATCTAACGCAATTTACGTAAGTTGGTTACGTTAGTTACGTGTTTTCAATTGAGTAACTCTTTTTCATTACTTTTAGAGAAGTGTTTGGTTGTGAAGTGACCTTAAATAAAAACCAGACCTTTGCATGCACGTAACTTACGTGATTTGCTCAAGTAAGTTACGCAATTTACGTAAGCTATTTGCCTAAGTAACGTAAGTTAGTCAAGTTAGTTATATCATGCCTATAGACCTGGTAGTTGTGGAGCTATTCTTGATTTATTTTGGGTATGTTTGTCTAGGCGAACTATATATGTGCACGCATACTATAATCAAAGGTCAAAACTGTGCTAAATTTAGCTGGATTATAAAAAGGCAGAAGTGGTAAAAACAAAGAGCCGTTTGGGAGCCGAAAGAGCCGGCCCTTCTTGATGAGCTGAGCCAAATGATCTGGATCACTAAAAAGAGCTGGATTTCCCATCACTTGCAGCTTTGCTTTGCCCTCCAGGTGGGCGTTTCCATATAGGGCAGTGACGTCACATGGAAACTACGGTAGGTATTTCTGCAAAAAACTATGATCTATAATTTGTTAATCCTCTACTGATGTGCATGCAAAGGTCTGGTTTCATTTAAGCTCACTTCACATCCAACACTTCTCTAAAAGTAATGAAAAAGAGTTACTCAATTGAAAACACACTGAACTGAAGATTTAAAAAAAAATTATGCAAAATTTCCTTCAACAGTGAACCTGAATGCTGTTTAACCTATAAACTGATGGCATGCACATGCAATGCACGCTTTGCATGTTTCGACACGATGGGCATGTCCTGCTGGTGATGGGCGGTGTCAGTATAAAAGCAAATTATCGCCTCTTATGCTGCTATTTCCTGCAGAGATCCTCCAGCTGTGAGAGCCTCCTATCTCTATTATCTCTATAATCTCTACATTTGACTAACTAAGTGAACAGCTGACATGGCGGTGGAAGGTAAAGTGGCAGTAGTGACTGGAGCAGCGATGGGAATAGGAAGAGCAATGACTGAGATACTCCTGAAAAACGGTGCCAAGGTAAAGTTTGTTTTTGATACAGTGTGGTGCCAACATATGGGTGCAGAACATGCATAACCAGTAAATGATGCAGTGGCAGAGTAGATGTTCAGGTTATCTGTGTTTACAAAGTTGTATTTACTCATGTGCTACTGTACTTGAATTCACCTTTGAGGTACTTACAAGCTGCTATTGTACTGTTTCTACTTCATGCCAAGTTTTTAGAGGGAAATATTGTACTTTTTACTCCACTACATTTATTTGACAACTACTAGTAACTATTATGCATTGTTTGTTGTGTTTTTATTTAAATAAAAAAAGTTTAAAAATGACAATATTGTAGGAATATTTCATAATCTAGTTCTGCAAAATGCCTTATTATTTCTTGAAATAAGAAGTAACACAAGACCAAAGCCTCCAAAATGATCATAAAGTTTCAACAAAAACTGTTAACTTTCATGAAGGTGGATTCATTCCAGGACTGTTGTGTGACTGCATTAGTTTCAGCTATAGGTGTACCTAATAAACTGAGTGTCTGATGTGTCTGATGGACCTTCACATGTGCAGGTAGCCCTCCTTGATGTGAATGAAACTGCAGGAAAGAGTTTAATAGAAGCCCTCAACAAACAATATGGACGGGAGAGAACTTTGTTCCTGAAATGTAATGTTGAATCAGAGGAGCAAGTCAAAGGTGACACACACACACACACACACACACACACACACACACTTGCTAAATACAGCACGGAAGTGGGGGAGGGACTGAAGAGAGGAACAGCTGGAGTCTCATTTAGTGTAATAAACAAGAAACACATGAATCTAATCAATCCCAACAGGATTAAGCAGAGTGTGTTTGGTGTGTTTTTTTTGTTCCAGTTATCAGATGTTTGTCAGATACAAGGAAGCTCACAAACTCTGCGACATTTCGTCTTCAGTTAAAACCTGATCAGATGGTATTTAATCCCAGGTCAAGTAGAGTACCACACCCCAGATTAATTTCAGGTTAAACAATTACATATATAATTCATATATAATTAGAAATAATTTCCTGAGACGTTAAATGGTAGGAAAAAACACCCTGATGCCTTGACATACTAATAAAGAAGTGAAGTTCAAGGTTTGTTGTTGAAGATGTGGTAAAAATAGAATTTAAAAGCATTCTTTTGATTTGACCATTGTACATTTCTTTCGCAGAAATCACACAAAATTGCAACCTGTTTCAAAGTATGCAGAGAATATCAGTTCATTTATTGTACATTTATGTGGTGGCTTGTATATTTCATGTTATACGTCATCAGAATGTTGCCAGATCACAAACTTTTTGTTGCTAGTGCATATGACAACAAACTTCAGCGTCAGTTATTCTAAAAGATATGAACTATCAGTCTTAAATAACTTGAATTGAATAGAACTGATATTAATTCATCACAAATCCTGGAGGGACTGGCTAACATACACTTACAAAGTTTACATTTCAAGCTAATAATCATAATTTTGTGTAGCTGACGGTTATTTTTATTGATAAGATAATGTTCTCTGTTAATTATTTAGTCTATAAAATGTCTTGTTCTGTCCAACAAACAGTCCGAAACCCACAGATAATTCAGTTTACTCTCAGAATAAGGGAAAAAAACCCGGAAATATTCACACTTGGGAAGCTGGTAGCTGTGGATTTGTGGATTTTACAAAATGACTTATATGATTCATGGAATATCTAAATTGTTGCTGATTCATTTTGTGGTTATCTAGCTGACTAATCATTGCAGCTCCACAGTGAATAATGCCACACTAAAAGAAAAAAAAGGCCATATAAGGGGTAGAGCTCAAACTGTTTATTGAAATGAAACCGCTTCTTTTTCTGCCCTCAAGCTGCCTTTCAGACAACCACAGAAACCTTCGGAGGAATTGACATCTTGTGCAACAACGCTGGCATCTTGGATGAGACCACGTGGGAGAAAACTGTCTCCATAAACCTTGTAAGAAGTAGAGAGAGTGACATCTGGTTCCCTTTATTACCATTACTGGTACCTGATCACTCCCACAAGGGAAATGACACAGTTAGAGTGTGAGGAAATGATTTGGCAACCGTAATTCATCAATTCATCTTCCTGTTTTTCATTTCACAACATTTACTTAAAAGAAACACCAAAGTATTCATGGACTGTAAAAAAAAAAAAAAGAAGAGATTTCTGCTTTCAACACCAAAATCACCAGTAAGTATTTTGTATTTGTAGATGGGTGTCATCAGGGTGGCCTACCTGGCCATGGAGCGCATGAGCAAGTTGAGTGGAGGTCGGGGAGGGGTCATCGTCAACACGGCATCCATGGCAGGTAAAGCCCAGCATGCATATGTTTTTTTTTTTCGAACAAAAGAAAACAGCATTCTTTGCGTTCCTGTGGAAACAAATTGTACATGATTGTTTCTTTACTAAAGAAAGACATTTATGATGACATTATTTGGAAGGTTGTACAGGCAGTTCTAGTTCTGCTTTTATTAGTTTGTGCTCTTGTTTGTGGAACAATAAAACCAGCAACTCTTTTTATTGACACATGAAATTCACAATACTTTATATTCAGTCTGTGACATGTTTGTGTCTCTATTATATATCTATATTTCAGGTACACAAATCCTCAGAATTTGCACAGAAAAGTCTGCACACAACATAAAAATAACTTCTTTACTTACAGTACATAAAATGTCTACATGGTGCAACCATTTATTCTTCTCTGGTTTTTAACTCACTATGAGATTTACCTTTCTATATTATTGTCCTTTATGTTGTTTTAATGTTTTTTGCTATATTTTTTATTGTAGAGAACTTTGTTCAACCGTTTTTGTATTTAAATGTGCTTTATAAATACATTTGGGTTGGAAAAAACATGGTTGGTTTGCAAAGAATTCAACAGCCTGCAGCCTGTTGGTATGTAGAGAAGCAACATCCAATACAGCTAAGTGTAACACAAGTTTCGTAATTTTATGTATGCTACTATGTGGCCCAAGTCTCAGCACTATTGCATGAAAAGAAGAGACACCGTCGAATTGTATGCATGCCTATGAGTCAGGAAGGAATACTAATATTGACTGATATAATCTACACCCTGCAGGTCTCGGCCCTCTGCCAAGCTGTCCTGTCTATACAGCCACCAAGCACGGAGTCGTCGGCTTCACTCGAGCCATGGGGGTAAGGATGGAAGATTAAAATAACATCTGTGTACAAGAAGCCAATTCAATTGTTTTTTCAAGTGCGTGCACATACTAGTTTGGTGCCCTAGGGAAGATAAAAGCTGGTGCCGCTTGCATCGCAGCCAATTCCTGCACCAATCATTGTGTTCATACAGTACACTCACACAGAAACTGCATAACTCTATGTCTTTGAGATTAAGATATCACACTTTTTTAGGGGGATCTATTGGCAGAAATGGAATATGACATTATAAGTATGTTTTCTTCAGTGTATAATCACCTGAAAATAGGAATAGTTGTGTTTTCACCGTAGTTCTTCTACTCACTTGGCAGACAGGAGAGGTTGCACAGCTAGATGCCACCAGATGTTACACACTATATCTTTAAAAGAAAAACTGTATTTCTCAAAATTATGTTGTAGGTTATTCCCCAAACACCTGAATAGTCCTTCCAACTTTCCCTAATGAATTTAAGGTGGGAGTAACTGGCGTCAACTCTAGCTATTTATTAAATTAGCAAATGTTACTGTCACCCAAGTAAGCTAACACTAGTTTGCTTCAACGGTGACTACTATGCAGCACACTTAAAAGAAAAAGTGTATTCCTCAAACGCGCCGGGGTGATGCTGTGGGCAACCCAGAAGATAGGGTCTATTTAATAGGCTACATAGTTATGATGTTGTCTGCTTTTTTTATATATATTTAAAAATAATAGTATTCGTAAAAAAGGCGCCCCTAGCATTCACCTCAACCACCTATGCCGATAGGGCCGGCTCTGTGTACAGATAAAGTGTTGTGCACATGTTGCCGTGGAAATCGCATACTTTATACACTTTAGGCCCTGACATGTTTTGGATTGCAAGTTAGTTAACTTATGCCACTCCTTATGAGAAGCTGAGTCATTATGCACTACCTTCAGGCCAGGTTTGACATTTTAGTGTAATTAAATTTCTATAGTGAGACAGTTTTCTTTTTCTTTTAGTGCTTGTATTATATGGAGGATGAAACCTGCCAAAATAAAAAAAATAAATGAATGAATAAATAAATAAATGACTCAATAAATAAATAAATATGTCATTAAATGTAGCAAAATAATATATAAAAAATAAATGTAGCCGTTAATTGATAAAATGTGACTTAAATTTAGATTTCTGTTTTAATTTGCTTTTTTATTTATTTATCTTTGTATTAATTCCCTTATTTATTTACTACTTTATTTCTGTTTAATTGTCCATTTTATTTATTTATGTATTCATTTTTAAATTGATGTATTTATTTATTTCTGCATGATTTTCCCTTTGCATTTTACCCCTTATTTATTTCCTCAGACTTATTTATTCTGTATTCTTTTCTTTATACATTCCTGCCACATTATGCAAATGAGGGGGATATAGAGAGGGAATTAATACAAAGATAAATAAATAAATAAAGAAGCAAATTAAAACAGAAATATCAATTTATCTCACATTTTATCAATTAATTAATGGCTACATTTATTTTTAATATTATTTTTGCTACATTTAATGACATATTTATTTATTTATTGAGTAATTTATTTATTTAATCATTTATTTTTGATTTTGGCAGGTTCCGTCCTCCATAGTATTATACATTGTGCTGCTGAACATTTGAAGCATAATTGTGTATATGTACTGTATGTGTCTTTTACTAGGCTGCCTCTACCGCATCCGGTTACGGTATACGGTTCAACGTCCTTTGCCCAAGTTTTGTCCAAACGGACCTCTTCTCTGCTATTCCATCCAAACTGGGGCAATTCACCCACATGGCTGATGTAACCCAACAATTAGTAGATAAGCTTGGGGTATTAACGTGAGTCTTTGCCTGTGTCGTTTCGTTGAAGTTGGTACTAAGCCCTCACAAAAATCTACATTCTGCGCTCCATTAATAAATCTTTTTAACTGTTTGCTCTGCAGCTGGTTCAGAATAATTCCACCATTTTTAGACCGCCTCTATGACATCATGTCATACGTGTTAAAATACATTATTGTGACCATGTGTGGCATTGTGTACATGCATATTCACTGAAGTCACTGTTTTATTCCAGTGCGTCTGAGATAGCAGAGTGCCTCCTGGAGCTGGTGACGGATGAGACGAAGAACGGAGAGGCCTACGTGGTGTTCCCTAAAGGAAAGCAATATGTGACTTTTCCTTCATTAATCCCGTAGATCTCTGCAATGACAAACCACAACATTTCTGGATCTTGTAATCAAAACTGCACCACTTCTCCGTGTTAATGTACAAAATAAAACTCAAGTGCCTTTTTGTACAGCAGACAAAGAGTTTCAGCTAAATTATCTTTATGAGTGATCAATGTACATGGGAGGTCTAAGCTTGTTTAATGATGAACTGTAATGATTGCTTTTGCTAACTATGATACATGTGCACAAGTGTGTCCCTACAGATGTTAACCTTTAACAGACCACCTAAAGATTTCTGTGACCTAATTTAAACTACAGGATGTAATTTTATATAATGACCACAAGGTGCCACTATTTCACTGGCAAATGTGTCCATCATAATCATCCAAATTACCCCAAAAAATGTTTTCTCACTTAGCACTTCCTGCTCAATTTATTCTATAATCACATGTGATTCTGCACATAATATCACATAATGCTAGCTTATACATAATAAATATATTCATACATAATGCTGTGGTTTGTTCAAATGTTTCTTTCTAAAGTGTGTAACAGTGAATGGGAAAAACAATGTGCTAAACATGTATTTATTTTTGCCTTTTAGGTTTTAAGTGCAGAGAACGGTGCCTAAACTAAAGATGCAAAATAATTTATTTGGAAAGGTATGAGCTGCAGGATGAAGTCTGGAGCTGTGGTGGAACATGTATTCAAATCATTTACTTCAGTAACAGACTAAAAAAATACTCTTAATAGTAAAAGTGAATTAAAAGTATTAAAAGTCCTGTATTCAAAAAGTGTACTTATGTAAAAGTATTGGCAACAAAATGCACTTAAAGTATCAAAAACTAACCCCTGATGGTGTTATACTCAGGGCTGTCAATCGATTAAAATATTTCATACTCTTATCAACATGGGAGAAGACAAATATGCTGCTTTATGCAAATATATGTGTATATTTATTTTTGGAAATCAGTTAACAACACAAAACAATGATACATAATGTCCAGAAACCCCCACAGGTACTTCAAAGGTCAGAGGACTTGGTTCTGTATGATGGCATTGTGGTCTGTCACTGCCAGGAGCTACATGGTAAGTACAGGGAACGTCATGTAAGTCTTCCCGGTGCACCTCACCATGAGGGCCTCTCCATTCTTCGTCTCATCGGTCACCAGCTCGAGGACGCCCTCGGCTACCTCAGACGGACTGAAACAAAAGGTACGATGGTTTAAAAGCAGAAGCATGCAACAACAAATGCTACTATACAGGGAGACAATTACTGAATGTAAAAAATGCAGACCACAAATATAATCACAAATTGGGTTTGACTTCATTAAGATCTTCAACTCACTTCAACACCCTTTTGTCTGCAATTCCTGTGCTTGTTCCAGCCAGGTGGGAAAATTGTCCCAAACAGTTACTGTAGTTGGTAAACAGGTCAGTTCGGACAACAGCTGGGCAAATGGCGTTGAACCGTACACCGTAGCCACCAGCGTTAGAGGTAACCTAGCAAAAGACACATACACACAATTGAGAACTTTCAATATAAATCAAATGTATTATTTTTATTAAAATTTGGCTTCAACTGCTCAGAGGTACAATGTGTAATACGAGCAATCCAGCGAGAAGAAAGTCAAGCTGTTATTTTCTTTATCAATAAGATTTATCTTAAGGAAACTTTCCATACCGCCATGGCTCGAGTGAAGCCGACCACTCCGTGCTTGGTGGCTATATAGACAGGACAGGTTGCTAGTAGTGGCCCGAGACCTGCAGGATGGGGGTTATATCAGTCAATATATTTCTTGTTTTCATACTGTAATTTCCCTATAAATATAATAATGTCCAGACCTGATGGTATTTGTTAAATCTTCTAAAAATTATTTGTTACTACAAATGGAAAGCTAGTGCATTTTTTGACCTAAATAACTTCAGGGTCTGGATGAGAAATTATATCTTTACAATGCTTTTTGTAAAATAATAACGATATATAGTATAACAGAAGTAGAGCAGAGATGAAAGCTCTCACCAGTTTCCAGCTTTAAATTAAAAAACTTTTATGTTTATCTGTGTCTGATTGATTCTCTATCGAAGTTGACTTAATAGTTCTAAGTCTTTATATAATTAAGAACAAGAGAGTGTGGAAAAATTTCACAAATACTAAAATAATCCATGCTTCATTATTGTGCAGTGCCTTTTCTTTTTTTAATTTCTTTTTTTTAAATGAAGACTCCATTGTGGGCCGTACCTGCCATGGATGCAGTGTTGACGATGACACCACCCCGGCCTCCATTCAACTTGTTCATGTGCTCCATAGCCAGGTAGGTGACCCTGATAACAGCCACCTACATCACAGGATTGATATGGGAGTGCACATGGGGTAATGTAAGGACTGAGGGAGTTCTGTCAGGTGAGGACATGTTAATCTATGAAGAGTTTTATTGTAGGTAATAAGACCTGGATGAGGTCAGACTATAAATTCTTACGAGGTTTATGGAGACAGTTTTCTCCCAATTTGCCTCATCCACCATGCCAGCGTTGTTGCACAGGATGTCTATACCACCGAAGGTTTCCACAGTTTTCTGCAAGGCAGCTTGAAAGCACAAAAAAACAGTTAGTTGTTAACTTTTAATTTCTTTAGCAGGCAAGTTGAACTTTAGCAAGTTTTAAGTCCACGGTTGGTATATGAGTCTCCAAGTTTGTCTTCCAAGTGTGTGTGAGTGTGTGTTTGTGTGTTACCCTTGATTTGCTCATCTGACGCAACGTTGCAGTTGAAGAACAGGGTTCTCTGTTGTCCGTACTGTTTGTCGAGGGCTTCCTTCAAACTCTTCCCTGCAGTTTCATTCATATCCAGGAAGGCTACCTGCACAGGTGAAAGACCATCAGATATACAGCATTATACACCCATGCATTTCATGGCCGTATTTTTGGACTGTTTCCAGAGATGGAATAAATAAAACTGCAGCACTGAACAGTCTACATTCATTGACTTTTATGGCTGGACTTTACTTCAATGGGCACAGAAAAACTCAAGCTACTATACTATTTAAAAAGCAGTGGATTAATCACTAAGCCTGGGTCACAAAAAAAAATGCTGAGAAGTACTCTGTCTCTAACCCACATGATATGATGCAATTATACGTATCAAACAGCTACTCATTGTTGAATGTTATTGCAAAGACTCTGTCTTATCAACACTTTTTTAGATATACCGGGTACACATATATTACAAAACTGTTGGCTCTTTGCTTGTAATTTGCCTGTAATGCTACATAAACACACAAAAAACATACATAGGTGCCCAAGAAATTACACACACACACAGTATGTTAAAAACTTGAAATCAACTCGTAATAGTTACTAGTTGTTGTCAAATAAATGTGATGGAGTAAAAAGTACAATATTTTCCTCTAAAAACTTGAGTTTAAAGTGGCATGAAGTAGAAATACTCAAGTACAGTAGCATGCAAAGGTGATTTAAGTACAGTATACTTGAGCAAATGTACCTTTGTAATTATTCTTGACTCAGACAGGCTACATAATGAACATCTACTCTGCCACTGTTTGCATCATCTACCTGTTATGCACCTACGCTGGTACCAACAATATCACACAAACAAACTTTACCTTGGCGCCGTTTTGCAGGAGTATCTCTGTTATTGCTTTTCCTATCCCCATCGCTGCTCCAGTCACTACTGCAACTTTACCGTTTAATGCCATTTCAGATGTTTGATAAGAAGAGAGGAGGAGGTCAGCTATTATTGTCCCTGCTGGATAAACAATATGGTGAATTGAGAGAAGTTAAGTGTGCCTTTATACAGACACAGGAACATGTACCAACCTGCATTGAGTTAAACAATAACCAGGTATCGTTAATTGTAATTTTTTTATAGCAGTAGCCTACTTACGGTTGATATTTTTTATCTTATCACAACTCTTGGACATCTAATGCTGCATTGTTATAAAGTTATGAAGGAGTGAATGATTGAAAGATTTTCAGTAATATATTCTACTAATGATTTCCCTATGCAAAATAATGCAAGTACAAGTACTCAACATTTTTGGCCTAAGATACTTAAATACAGTAGCCTACTTGAGGAAATGTAGACCTTCTTACTGCAGGTGAAACAAACGGATTTTTAGCACATGTACAACACTACTTCACATTCAGAAAAAGTGGCACATATGAGACTTTCACCTGTGAAATGTCACATATCGGAGGTACTAACAGTCCATTGATTTGTTCGATGGGGTCACGTGACTACCTACGTCCCTCCTTGTTAGTATACTGGACAGTATCTCCCATATTTGGTTCAGAATACTGATGGACAAATCATGTGGAAACAATTAATCTTTTAGGATTATGATAATAAGACCTTATGATTTAAAGGTTAGACATGCTACTTTTACATGCTGCTACTTGTAAAAGTTGAATTGAACTTAATAATATTGGCAATAATATGAATATTATTAAAGTTACCCTATAATAACAATAATAATAATAATAATAATACCAGGCTGTATAATAATAATAATAATAATTATATAATAATAATAATAATCATTATTATTATTATTATTATTATTATAATTATTATTATTATAACAGGCTGTGGTGGAAGAACTACTCCAATATTTTACTTCAGTAAAAGTACCACAATATAGAAATACTCTGTTTCAAGTAAAAGTCCTGCTTTCAAAACGTTACTGAAGTAAAAGTAGAAAAGTAAAAAGTAAAAGTAAATTATATGTATTATATATAAATTAATGAATAAATAATATTTTGTATATATATTTATATATATAAAGATTATTGTTTATTTCTTCATTTATATATAATATATATAATTTAAATATATAAAGAAATAATCAAATAAAGAGCAGATATAGACCAGATATAGGCTAAATAAATGCCAGATAAAGAACAGATATACAGTCTATATAGTATAGAGTAATAATAGTCTTTATTATTACAGAAGTAAATATGATTTGCTGTGGTGACTCCAGTGACGGCCTGTTCAGCCTGCTGCTGTATGACTCCTCTACTCTTCCTCATCTTCCTCACACCACCATAATGAACTGCTTCTGTCACCTTCCTCCTCTTTACATGCTGCCATACATCTTACATACATGTTACATACATGTACAACTCTACGCCTCATATCGCATGAGGTGACGCTGCTACACCTCATATCGCATGAGGTGACGGTGCTACACCTCATATCGCATGAGGTTACGGTGCTACACCTCATATCGCATGAGGTGACGGTGCTACACCTCATACCTCTATCTATCTGTCTATCTATTGATGGCTTTATGAGTCATTCAGAATTTGCAGCAGCTGTGTAACATTGATGTGAGATGATGAAACCTCCTCCACATACATTCCATTAATACATTCCACTACAAATATACATATTGCATTTGCAACCATTCTTACGTCCATCTCCTTTTTTTACTTTATATTGCATATAAAGTAAATATCATGTGTGTGTGTGCATACATTTATTAAATGTTTCTATGTAAATAAATTCCTTTTTGTATTTCACTTTTTGATTTTCTCACAATTATGATACTCAGTTTTCTTTATTTCGTTCTTATTCTTCATTTCACAGATTCAGTACCCCTTCAAAATTATTAGTTTTTTAATTATATGTTTTCTGAATACCTCTCACTCAATATGAGCCTTCACAGCTCACATTAGGTGAGAGGTTATGATGCATGTCTTTGGACAGTTGGAGGAACCAGAACACCTGGAGAAAAACTCCACTGACATGGAGAGAACATGCAAACTCTACACCTCATATCACATGAGGCGACAGTGCTACACCTCATATCACATGAGGTGACAGTGCTACACCTCATATCATACAAGGTGACGGTGCTACACCTCATATCACGAGGCGACAGTGCTACACCCTATATCACACAAGGTGACGGTGCTACACCTCATATCCCATGATTGATGATTTTATAGGCAATTGCACCCACCATGGCGATGCTAGCACACCAAGCTACTTTCTGTAGAACTTTACGTCTGGACCACCAACTTTCGGTCTGTTCCTCAGCAGATGGAGCCATTAGGATGTTCTCATGTGTGAGTTCCTCAGCAAATGGAGCCTTTAGGAGGTTCTCATGTGTCTGATCCTCAGCAGACGGAGCCTTTGGGAGGTTCTCATGTGTCTGATCCTCAGCAGATGGAGCCTTTGGGAGGTTCTCATGTGTCTGATCCTTAGTAGATGGAGCCTTTAGGAGGTTCTCGTGTGTCTGATCCTCAGCAGATGGAGCCTTTGGGAGGTTCTCATGTGTCTGATCCTCAGCAGATGGAGCCTTTAGGAGGTTCTCATGTGTCTGATCCTTAGCAGATGGAGCCGTTAGGAGGTTCTCATGTGTCTGATTCTCAGCAGATGGAGCCTTTAGGAGGTTCTCATGTGTCTGATCCTCAGCAGATGGAGCCTTTAGGAGGTTCTCATGAGTCTGATCCTCAAGTGTAGTGTTCAACGGGCTCTCATTGCTGTTGACTTCCTGAGATTCCAGAAATTCAATCTCCGTCAGAGATGACGGAGATTGAATTTCTGTAAATTTTTGCTCTGTCAGAGATTCAAGGTCAGTCAGGATAGCTGTCATCAGGCAATCTGTGTTCAGTAGATCTACGTTCAGGAGGTCTGAGTTCAGGAGATCAGTCGCCTTGATACCCCTCTTGTGATTTCTCTTCTTGTGATCTCTCTTCTTGTGATCTCCCTTCTTGTGATCTCTTGAGATCTTGACATCTCTCTTCAGTTGAGTTCTCCTCAGGTGAGCTGTCAGTAACTTCTTTACCACATTGATGCTACGTGATGCTGCCATCTCTGAAATCTTCTGCTCCTCTGACGGGTTTTTTCAAATAGCTGGACAGACTGCTAGAGGGGAGGTATATAGTTATAGAAGAGGTATAAAAGAGGTATATATACTGTAGTTATAGAAGAGGTATATATGAGCTATAGGTAAGGTTTGTTTCTGAACCAATGGCTTTGATAGTCCTGTTAATAGTCCCGTATCTCAGTTGTTACCCTGCACTATATTTATTTTAACAGTTTCTTCATCTCCGGTTAGTTTTATATCTGGTGTATTTTTTTTATACTCTGTATTACTTACTTGTGTCTTTTTACTAATATTTGTATTACTTACTTGTGTCTTTTTACTAATATGTGTACTACTTACTTGTGCCTTTTTAGCTGCACTATGGAACAGTGATGAATTTCCCTCTGGATCAATAAAGTTACTATCAATCTATCTATCTATCTTTCTATCTATCTATCTATCTCGCTATCTGTCCTTCCATCTATTGATGGCTTTGTGAGTCATTCAGAATTTGGCTTTGTGACTTCACATCATGACATCATGGCATTCTGTGCACATGCCATTTTTACTAATGTGTATTACTTACTTGTGTCTTTTTACTAATATGTGTACTACTTACTTGTGTCTTTTTACTAATATGTGTAGTACTTACTTGTGTCTTTTTACAAATATGTATACTACTTGTGTCTTTTTACTAATATGTGTACTACTTACTTGTGTCTTTTTACTAATATTTGTATTACTTACTTGTGTCTTTTTACTAATATGTATACCACTTTTGTCTTTTTACTAATATGTGTACTACTTACTTGTGCCTTTTTAGCTGCACTATGGAACAGTGATGAATTTCCCTCTGGATCAATAAAGTTACTATCAATCTATCTATCTATCTTTCTATCTATCTATCTATCTCGCTATCTGTCCTTCCATCTATTGATGGCTTTGTGAGTCATTCAGAATTTGGCTTTGTGACTTCACATCATGACATCATGGCATTCTGTGCACATGCCATTTTTACTAATGTGTATTACTTACTTGTGTCTTTTTACTAATATGTGTACTACTTACTTGTGTCTTTTTACTAATATGTGTAGTACTTACTTGTGTCTTTTTACAAATATGTATACTACTTGTGTCTTTTTACTAATATGTGTACTACTTACTTGTGTCTTTTTACTAATATTTGTATTACTTACTTGTGTCTTTTTACTAATATGTATACCACTTTTGTCTTTTTACTAATATGTGTACTACTTACTTGTGCCTTTTTAGCTGCACTATGGAACAGTGATGAATTTCCCTCTGGATCAATAAAGTTACTATCAATCTATCTATCTATCTTTCTATCTATCTATCTATCTCGCTATCTGTCCTTCCATCTATTGATGGCTTTGTGAGTCATTCAGAATTTGGCTTTGTGACTTCACATCATGACATCATGGCATTCTGTGCACATGCCATTTTTACTAATGTGTATTACTTACTTGTGTCTTTTTACTAATATGTGTACTACTTACTTGTGTCTTTTTACTAATATGTGTAGTACTTACTTGTGTCTTTTTACAAATATGTATACTACTTGTGTCTTTTTACTAATATGTGTACTACTTACTTGTGTCTTTTTACTAATATTTGTATTACTTACTTGTGTCTTTTTACTAATATGTATACCACTTTTGTCTTTTTACTAATATGTGTACTACTTACTTGTGCCTTTTTAGCTGCACTATGGAACAGTGATGAATTTCCCTCTGGATCAATAAAGTTACTATCAATCTATCTATCTATCTTTCTATCTATCTATCTATCTCGCTATCTGTCCTTCCATCTATTGATGGCTTTGTGAGTCATTCAGAATTTGGCTTTGTGACTTCACATCATGACATCATGGCATTCTGTGCACATGCCATTTTTACTAATGTGTATTACTTACTTGTGTCTTTTTACTAATATGTGTACTACTTACTTGTGTCTTTTTACTAATATGTGTAGTACTTACTTGTGTCTTTTTACAAATATGTATACTACTTGTGTCTTTTTACTAATATGTGTACTACTTACTTGTGTCTTTTTACTAATATTTGTATTACTTACTTGTGTCTTTTTACTAATATGTATACCACTTTTGTCTTTTTACTAATATGTGTACTACTTACTTGTGCCTTTTTAGCTGCACTATGGAACAGTGATGAATTTCCCTCTGGATTAATAAAGTTACTATCAATCTATCTATCTCTCTATCTATCTGTCTATCTATTGATGGCTTTGTGAGTCATTCAGAATTTGGCTTTGTGACGTCATGATTGCATGTGACATCATGGCATTCTGTGCACATTGCGCATGCGCCCTAGAATGTCTCCTGACCGCAGCAGCTGTGTAACATTGATGTGAGATGATGAAACCTCCTCTACCTCTTCTCGAGCGCTGTCCGTAACAATTCCAGGATCCAGCCCTACGGTGATAAAGTCCACTGTCATCCTTCCTTCGATAGCTCAGTTGGTAGAGCGGAGGACTGTAGGTTAATAATATCAGAGATCCTTAGGTCGCTGGTTCAAATCCGGCTCGAAGGATGTGCGTTTTGTTGCTGCCAAATGTGTGTCCTTTGTTTTCGTAGAGTGAACATTTCTTTAATACGTTCAACTCTTGGTAAAATGTTTTATTTACTTTTAATGTAAAGTTATTTTGCACTAACCATATAATGGTTGTCCGTGTTTGCAGTTAGGTACATTCCTGGAACGTAATTTGCGATGTGCAATACTCTTGGCTCTTTATTCTATTTATTCCTTTATTCTTTTTATCTAGTCTTGTTTTTATTCTTGTATTTATTGTTTTTTTTACTGCAAATATTTTTATTCTTGTACTTTTATTGATCTGCACCTCCCCATATGCCACCTACTGTGTTCCCTCTGTCATTGATGATTGTGCAGTATGAATGTGTATATGTCTCGGTGGACTGCAGAAACTGAATTGCCCTTCGGGGATAAATAAAGCTATCTGTATCTGTATAATGTCTACTCTTTGCAAAAAGGACTTTGGCTAAGTTTAACCCATGTTAATGGGCCTTAGATATGACATTGTGATGAAATAAGAGTCATCAATACATTCATATGATAAAACTCATATTTTCCATACAGGAGATAAATTAGGAGTTGATTAAAAAGACAAAACAAATGCATTTAAAAATAAGTAGATAATAAAAGATGTAGCTACATTTAATTTAAAATTGTTTAATATATAATTATTACATCTACCCTACCTATTTTACGAGTGCAATTACCTCTGTTTATATTACATCTATTTTTATATTTTATACTTCTAGTGTAACATTTCTGTTTATATTTATTTATTACATCTACTTTACCTGTTTTATTTACTTTATAACTGTGTGTATTTTACCTGTTGCACTGACCAGAAGTGGCAACTGTGAACCTCGTTGTATTTAATACAATGACAATAAAGCTTTCTATTCTATGATACAAGGCTGATATACCTCAACAGCCAATCAGAACCATGCTTACAGCGTCAATTAACTCACCTCACTCTGCAAAGTGGACAGAAACCTGGAGTTTGTGAGCCTTGCTCCATCGCAAGTTGGAGTGTGTGTGCTTAAGATTGAACTTTTCTGGTAAGTGAATTTTACTGCTAATTTTATGGAGTGAATTAGTTGATTTTTACCTGTTTTGAACTGTAAAATGGTTAAGAAAAATGCTTAATTGGGTTAATTAGGTCAGAGCAACTCATTCATACAGAGATATTTATTAAGAAAATATCATAATGTTTATTTCTGATCAGTTGTCATGCATATAATTGGTTTAATAAAGAATAATGAGACTTAAAGAAAGAAATGACATATGTTGAGCAGTTAAGGACCCTGCATATGTGTAAATGTTTAAAGAGTATATAGGTAATTTTTCTTTTTTGGCCTATGCAGGCTGGGTCTTTTTCTTTCTCCTATTTTAAGTTGGATTTTAAGTTTTTCTGGAGTGTGGATTTCTTCTGCTGCTCCTCTGTGCTACAACTGTGGTGGTAGAGTGCAGCAGCTGTGGTGAGCCGAGCTATTTGATGAGGTGATCCTGAGAGATCTGAACTGTTGTTTTCATCATCAATTCTGGTAGGACTGATTTTTGTACACTGAAGAATTCATTTTATTGCTCTCATTGGATTGATAACGGATAGGAAGGAGAAAGTTTTCGTCACTTAAAGGGCAATGCTGTCAAATTTCTTGTTGTATTTTTATTTGAACTGTTAATTGATGTAATTTGAAAGGTGATACCATTTTCTTTATGAGGTATTTTCTTAAGAACTTGGTTACTGTGATAAATGTTTATTTTTCTTTTCTTTTTTTTACAAACATTCAATACAGTTACAACTTTTTTGTAAACGTACCTGTTGATCTATGTGTAATCTTCATTCTTGCTACTCATTGCTTAGGGTTCCGGATTCATTTTCCCTTCTCATGGGACAAACCTAGAGCCACGCTGGTCCATTTGATAACTGAAGTAAATAGCTATAGTGACACATGTATCTGTACCACTCAGTGTCTATCACAGTGTGCTAGAGCTGAACCCAGTTAGACAAGCATCAATTACAGGATCGAACGACACGCTGGGGGTGCATCCTCCCTTTGATAGCTCAGTTGGTAGAGTGGAGGACTGTAGGTTGATAATAGCAGGTATCCTTAGGTCGCTGGTTCAACTCTGGCTTGAAGGATGAATTTTTCGTTCCTGCCAAAGGTGTGTCTGTGGTTTTCGTAGAGCGATGGGCTCTTTAACACAGTCAAATCATTGTTAGTACGCTGGTTCAACTACGGCTCAAAGGATGTAGTTTTCGATGCTGCCAAATGTGTGTCTGTTGTTTTCGTAGATCGATCATCTCTTTAACACGTTAAACTTTTTTGTAATGTCTAGTCTTTGTAAAATGGAATTTGGCTAAGCATCAATTTCAGTATTCAATCACATGCTGAAGAATTGAATGCTGCATCCTTCCTTCGATAGCTCAGTTGGTAGAGCGGAGGACTGTAGGTTGATAATATCAGGTATCCTTAGGTCGCTGGTTCAACTCCGGCTCGAAGGATGTGCTTTTCGTTGCTGCCAAAGGTGTGTCTGTTGTTTTCGTAGAACGATCGGCTCTTTAACAGTCAGCTCTTTGTTAGATCGTAGGTTCAACTCCGGCTGGACGGATGTACTTTTCGATGCCGCCAAATGTGAGTCTGTGTTTTTCGTAGAGCAATCGGCTCTTTAACACGTTAAACTTTATAATGTCTAGTCTTTGTAAAACGGAATTTGGCTTAGCATCAATTTCAAAATTTATGGATGGAATCACACGCTGAAGAATTAGATGCTGCATCCTTCCTTCGATAGCTCAGTTGGTAGAGCGGAGGACTGTAGGCTGATAATAGCAGGTATCCTTAGGTCGCTGGTTCAACTCCGGCTCGAAGGATGTGCTTTTCGTTGCTGCCAAAGGTGTGTCTGTGGTTTTCGTAGAGCGATGGGCTCTTTAACACAGTCAAATCATTGTTAGTACGTTGGTTCAACTACGGCTCAAAGGATGTAGTTTTCGTTGCTGCCAAATGTGTGTCTGTTGTTTTCGTAGATCGATCGGCTCTTTAACACGTTAGCCTTTTTGTAATGTCTAGTCTTAATGAAAAGGAATTTGGCTAAGCATCAATGTCAGAATAGAATCTGTCGCTGAAGAATTGAATGTTGCATCCTTCCTTCGATAGCTCAGTTGGTAGAGCGGAGGACTGTAGGCTGATAATAGCAGTTATCCTTAGGTCGCTGGTTCAACTCCGGCTCGAAGGATGTGCTTTTCGTTGCTGCCAAATGTTTGTCTGTTGTTTTCGTAGAGCAAATGTCTCCTTAACACAATCATTGTTCGTAAGCTGGTTCAACTCCGGCTCGAAGGATGTACTTTTCGTTGCTGCCAAATGTGTGTCTGTTGTTTTCGTAGATCGATCATCTCTTTAACACGTTAAATCTTTTTGTAATGTCTAGTCTTTGTAAAATGGAATTTGGCTAAGCATCAATTTCAGTATTCAATCACACGCTGAAGAATTGATTTTTGTGTCCTTCCTTTGATAGCTCAGTTGGTAGAGCGGAGGACTGTAGGTTGATAATAGCAGGTATCCTTAGGTCGCTGGTTCAACTCCGGCTCGAAGGATGTATTTTTCGTTGCTGCCAAAGGTGTGTCTGTGGTTTTCGTAGAACGATCGGCTCTTTAACAGTCAGCTCTTTGTTTGATCGTAGGTTCAACTCCGGCTGGAAGGATGTACTTTTCGATGCTGCCAAATGTGAGTCTGTGTTTTTCGTAGAGCAATCGGCTCTTTAACACGTTAAACTTTATAATGTCTAGTCTTTGTAAAACGGAATTTGGCTAAGCATCAATTTCAAAATTTATGGATGGAATCACACGCTGAAGAATTGAATGCTGCATCCTTCCTTCGATAGCTCAGTTGGTAGAGCGGAGGACTGTAGGTTGATAATATCAGGTATCCTTAGGTCGCTGGTTCAACTCCGGCTCGAAGGATGTGCTTTTCGTTGCTGCCACATCTCTGTCTGTTGTTTTCGTAGAGCGACTGTCTCCTTAACACAGTCAAATCATTGTTAGTACGCTGGTTCAACTCCGGCTCGAAGGATGTACTTTTCGTTGCCGCCAAACTTGTGTCTGTGGTTTTCGTAGAGCGATCGGCTCTTTAACACGTTAAACTTTTTGTAATGTCTAGTCTTTGTAAAAAGGAATTTGGCTAAGCATCAATTTCAAGAAGATCTGAAAAATGTCAGAAAAAAAGATCTGAAAAATGTCAGACAAAAAATGTCTGAAAAAAAAAGATCTGAAAAATGTCCAACAAAAGTCTAAAAAAATGTCTGAAAAAAAATCTGAAAAAATGTCCGAAAGATGTGTCTGAAAAAAAGATCTAAAAAATGTCTGAAAAAATGTCCGAAAAAAGAGATCTAAAAAAATGTCCGAAAAAGAAGATCTGAAAAATGTCTGGAAAAAAAGATCTGAAAAAAAGA
>CAKAOH010041842.1:1886-25910 GCA_916701665.1 Sebastiscus tertius | reverse complement strand
GCCTTAATAATATTATATTAGGTGTTTATATTATTAATGTTTGGATTTAGCATTAGTTCCTGTATTTAAAAACCTGTAAATCAAATTAAGAGAATAAAGTGTTGCCTCTTTCTGGTGGATGCTATTAAAATTGTTTCTATCTGGTTCACTGCTTGTGCTTTTAAATAAAGGTTATACAACAGAAGAAGCTAATGGACAAACCAATTAAAGAAGTACAATCGTGTGAAATACTTTTTGCTGGGAAGCTCCATTAAGAAAACAGTAAGTAGCAAAAAATAATAATAAAATAAAAATAATAGCATATTTACAAATAATATACAGTATAATAATAAAGGAAGTACTTGGTATATGGTAACTATAGAAGCAAATATATATGTATATATATATATGGGAGCAGTAGAGGTTGCATACTATAAAAATATTGCACATGCAATTTCTTTTTTTTTTTTTAATATTTCATTTATTGCATTGATTGATGTATTGCACTTGTTTATTGCACTTTTTGTGAGGGAGAGAGTGTTGTATGATTTATCTGTTTAAGAGTCTGATGGCCTTTATAGTGTCTTAATAATATCATATTAGGTGTTTATATTATAATGTTTGAATTTAGCATTAGTCCCTGTATTTAAAAACCTGTCAATCAAATTAAGAGAGCAAAGTTTTGCCTCTTTGTGATGGAAACTATTCAAATTGTTTCTATCTGGTTCACTGCTTGTGCTTTTAAATAAAGGTTATACAACAGAAGAAGCTAATGGACAAACCAATTAAACATGGGGTCGCCATATTTTCTCAAAAATACGTGAAAAAACGTCAAGGAGTCTGAAGGGTCACCGGTTTCGTTGCAACACCGGGCCCCCGGTTTGAACGGCCACAGCGGTGTGTTAAACAGGTTTCTGCTGCTGGGATTGTAGGAGCACATACAGGTGTGTCTGTAGAAGATGTAGGTGGATGTACCTGCACGTTATTTGAACCTGCAAGGTGGTAAACAAACAAACAAACAAACGGGGTGCAAAAAAAACTTACGGCGCATTTCCTGCCGAGGTAGCCGAACAGGCACTCGTTCTCCTGCGGGGTCAGGAGGATGGAGCCGGTGTTAGCAGCCCTGCGAGGCGGCGGGTGGCTGTTCATGGCTCCGAAGTCTTCTACGTTAACCCCGAAACGATGCAGTTATCTCAGCAAACACCTAGTAATTACAGAACATCCATGCGGGCTCCGGTTGCTATGGCCTGCAACCGGATCATCTCCGCTGCTGAGTCCGACTACTCCGGGCTGGAGGAGGAGGAGGAGGAGGAAAAGGAGGACCAGGAGGACCGGGGAGGTGTTTTCCAGGCTTGCTCCTGCTTTAATAAAGACACTTAACTTCTCCGTTTGGTGTTAAATTAAAGATTACGGACTCTCTGAGTGATTGAAGGCGGATAAACGCTCAACTTTCATTCGGTAACTCCAGCAACGGCTGCAGCAGCAGCAGCAGCGATGCGTACATCCAACATGGCAGCAAGACGGTCAGACCACTTTAAAGACGGAGGAGAGAGAGGGGTGTGGGTTTGGACAAACTCTTTTCACTGTTATATAAATAACTGGTGAAGTCACACACACGTAAAAAGATGTGATTCATAGTTTATTTTAAGATAAAAATGTGTGGGAAGTGTGTTTTTGGTCCGTTGTGAAGGCTAAAATGTCGTTGCTAAGAGAAAATGGTTCGGTCCGATGTGGCAGCAGGAATGCAGCTCTGCGGAGGGAAGGGGCGGAGCGAAGGAGTGTGACGTAGAGCAGGGGGAGTGGCCAGATGAGGACGTAAAAATGTAAATAAGACGCTTTTTATCATAAATAATTTAGAAAATGTTGAATATTTTTGTACATGTGAGGCATTATGTGGGGGGAATTAATGAAATGATTAAATATGAATCAAGGTTTGCCACATAAATAATGACAATAATGCTTAATTTCTCCAGAAAATTATGAATAACATTATCTATATCATTTTCCACTTGTGCAATTTTGTTAATAGTCTGTTTATTGAAAATACTGTATATACTGCTACTTTTTTTTATACTTCCTTCTATTTAAAGGGTTCATATTTTGTTACACTTTGTTTAGCTCTTTTTTACTGTGTTACTGTAGCTGATGCATCTTGTTTTTCTCACTATCCCCTTTGCTGCTGTGCACTGCAAATTTCCCCACTGCGGCACTAATAAAGGAATATCTTATCTTATCTCTTAAAAATAATTACATTGCATTAAATGCATACAAAAAAGTGAAAAACAAAAAAAAAACAACTTTAAAATTATGAATAATCACCGTATCCATCATCATCAAAATATCTGCTTTAATGACAGTGTGGATACGATTATGAAACAATAAGGTTACAAGATTCATTTAACACATTGACGCAATCAATCTTTTGGAGGTTGTAGAGGGATCAGTTTTAAAGCTAGAAGATGCTGGCATCACATGAAACAAAAAAACCTGAGGAATCCATTGGTACCAAGGAGGCTGAATAACGCTCTAAACCTTCGCTAAATTTTGGCAAGGAAAAACTGTCATGGCCATTTTCAAAGGGGTCCCTTGACCTCTGACCTCAAGATATGTGAATGAAAATGGGTTCTATGGGTACCCACGAGTCTCCCCTTTACAGACATGCCCACTTTATGATAATCACATGCAGTTTGGGGGAAAATCATAGTCAAGTCAGCACACTGACACACTGACAGCTGTTGTTGCCTGTTGGGCTACAGTTTGCAATATCCTTATATACATATATACTTAGAGAGACTTTGGTCTATATCGTAGGAATGAGGGTAGTGCAAAAGGTAGTGGTATGGTAACATGCAAAACCAGCATAACAGAAAGTCCCATGTCAGTTATTTATGGAGGAGTGCGGAGGATGAGGAGGAGTTGAGGAGTCTAGGAGCCTGTCATATTTCACTGACTCAGGTCTGGGGGTTTGTAATGGTGATACTCATTGTGTTGGCCAGTTCTGTTACTTGACCCTCGCTGTCAGTGAGAAGAGACCTGCATTCTTAAATGTGTATTTGTAAAGCCGTAAACATCCGGTATATCTGACATCTCTTCTGCAGTTTACAGTTTAGTAAAACTTATTGCTTTACTAGATGACATAATTATCTTGTTCTGGACATTGCTGAATTCAAAACAGAGAGTAAAAAGCCCTAACAGACCTTCTTCTGTTTGCTATGTGTTTCTGCATTTGAGGGTCCATGTCCCCTATGGGTCAACAAATAAACTTGTCCTTGAGTGCAGATCTCTAAGGTTTAGGTTGAGTCTTTTTAGCCCAAACTGTCTGCTTTAATGTTTGCTGCTTTTTTGTAACACTTCTGCTGTTTTTGCCTGGTGTTAACAGGTTGCCCATGCAATAGAGAGTAAACAACTGGACACTATATAAATAAAGGTTTAACGAATGAATGAATATTGATGGTGATGTCAATCTGTTGCTGCACCCATTAGATCAACAACTACAGGCCAGATCACCTACATTCCTACTAGGGCTGTAAATTGACTAAATATTTAATTGTGATTAATCTCATGATTAACCCCCTCACAGGTACTTCATCAAGTATAAAAAATATGCTCAAATTATAACATGTCAAACTGCAGCCCAACAGGCAACAACAGTGTGTCAGTGTGCTGACTTGACTTGCCCCAAACTGCATGTGATTATCATAAAGTGGGCATGTCTGTAAAGGGGAGACTTGTGGGTATATAGAACCCATTGTCATTCATATATCTGGAGGTCAGAGGTCAAGGGACCCCTTTGAAAATGGCCATGACAGTTTTTCCTTGCACAAACTTAGCGCAAGTTTAGAGCGTTATTTAGCCTCCTTCACGACAAGCTGGTATGACAAAATCACAAGTTGTGTTAAAGAAATTAGTGGCGTTAAAACAAATTTGTGTTAACGTATTATTATCGTGTTAACTTTGACAGCCCTGATTCCTACACATCCATATATTAAATCCCATTGGTTTACACTTAAAAAAATCCTCTATATGTTAAGTCCCACCTGAACTTGTGACTAAAAACACAGTCAAAAAACACAGGACTTTCACCCAGGAGACCGCTGTTCATATCCTCTGTGAAACCATTAATTTGTCACGGAACTTCCATACTTGAGTTACAGCACTTCCGGGACCTTTTCCTAAACTTAACCTAGCAGTTTTTGTCACGTAACTTTTGTACTTAAGTTACACTACTTCCGTTGTTATTTTATCCCAAACTGTGATCTTTTCCTAAACCTAACTAAGTAGTTTTATTTTGAAAAGACATTAGCGGAAATTGACACGTGCGTCACGTGTTGCTGGATACGAAAAATATGCTGTTGAAAGTCGTGCTGAGGGAAAACTCATGTCTATGTACACAAAACAAATAGATTAAATTCCGTGACAATTTCACAAAATGCCTTGAGACTGTGTTAAGACACAACAGTAATACAATACAAAGCAGCAGACAGGACATTCATACAAAGACACAATAGAATACAAGTTATAAAAGGGAAAATTGTAAAAGTGCCAAAGTGGTAGTTTAAAACAATGTACAAGAGCAAACCCCCACAGATTTCTTAAAGGGAGTTTAAAATCCCAGAGGGGGAATCACACTGGACAGCTTTAATGTTATTATGTCTTGACTTTAACTTTTAAGGTAAAAGTCCAGACATTCCTTTATCAGAACAAATACAATCAGGAGAAGGGGTTGTGAAGGCGGCGGTGGCAGATGGACATCGGCGGAGGTCGGCGTCCTGCAGCTTCAGCCCGCCCGCTGCAGGGTTAAAGCCCGTCAGCAGCATTAACATCAACACTAATCTGTAGACCAGCTGCTTCTACGCTCTGCTGTATAAAACACAGAGCAGAGGCCAAACAAGAGAAGTTAAAGGTCCATTCACAACTATCACAGAACCTACATTGTGACAAGAGTGACGTCCTGCTTCTGTCCCATACAGACCGCAGTGTTCATTACAGACACCATCTGACAGTGTTGGACAACAACAACATCCTGGTGGTTTATCCATTCTTATAGAGCCTCACCTAGTGAAGATAAGAACAGAAAGATTGTGTTGAGGGTGGCGCTAAAGGAAAGGTGTAAAACGTAAAGGGTTCATCGTCTGGAGAGCAAGACTGGAATCAGGACATGAAGAAAGGGGGTTAGACGCGCTTCAACCATTTCACAAGGAACAGTAGGCCTGTCCGGTGCTCACAGAATAGGGCAATCTTATAACAGGAGAGACTTCAGAGACCAGGTCCAAAGCACACTGGAGCACACAGATTCAAGGTGATTAACTTTATGAAAGACGAACGTTTCGACGCCAACTGGGTCTTCATCAGAGTCGAAGGGTCTTTGAGTCTTCTCTCCGGAATCAGGACATGTCACGACACTCAGTAGGTGTTGAGATATTTTTAGCCATGATAGCAGCATCCGTCCATCTGTCCACTGTGGTCCACACTGAAATATCTCAACAACGATAAGATGGGTTGACATTTGATACAAACATTCATGGTCCCCAGAGGATGAATTCTAATGGATTTTATGATCCTTCATCAAGCACCATCATCAGGTTAAAGTTTTCACTTCTCTCTGTGAAATATCGGAACATCTACTGGATGGTTTATCTGACCATTGGGTGCAGATATTGACGGTGCTCAGATGACGAATCCTAATGACTTTAGTGACCCCTTGACTTTTCCTCTTGTGCCACCATGAGGTTTATATTTGTGATTTTGAGTGAAATGTATCAACACCCCAGAGGCGGGACCAAGTCATTGTTTTTGAAGTCACCAGTAAAGACCCAGACACACCAAGCCGACATCAAAGAATTAGAGACTACAACCGACAGTTAGCACGTACGTTCTGCAGTAGTCTGTATTCATCATTCAAAAAGGGAAACCAGAAGACCGAGGACGACGAATCTACAAGCCAACATGCTGAATTGGCAAAAAAAAAACTGTAACGGGAAGACTAGAGCCGACGGTGGGGACACACCGCAAAAAACTAGGCTGACAGACGCTCACCGACGGCGCCAAACTGTCCGATGATTGACCGTCAGCTTGGTGTGTCAGGGCCTCAAGGAAATGAAGGGAAATTAATTGATTCATGGCACACATTTTAAATAACATACTTTTAAATCTTGTAACCAAACACAAGTACATTCCCATCAGCCTCAGCTGAAGTTTGTGCTATAATATATGCAACATATCCTCAGATACGTATGATATCTGGCAAAAATGTATTCCTTATTTTAGTGCGTTTTCCTTTGAATGTCCAGTAACACGTGTTAATTTCCGCCACATGCATAGTCATTTCAAAATAAACTTCGGTCTTCACCGGAAACAACTTTAGGTTTAGGCAACACAACTATCCATCCATCCACCCCGACCTCCTCCATACACAGCGTTTGTTGCTCATAAATGATCCTGAAAAATATTTTAAAAAATAATAATTTAAATAGGTTTTTGTGATGCGTTTGCAGAAGAGTGTGTAAGAGGAATTTCAGTTATCTTGTCTGAAATGGAGTGAAATTGTGTGTAAAGTTTGGGGTTCAGTGTGTCTGATGAGATGGCGCCACTAGATGGCGTTAGACACTGCGCTGTCCAACCTGTCCTCTCCTCTGATTTCACCCAAACTGTTCAACACGGTTGATAATAGGAAGGTTTGTAACACACATGACATCATAAAAGACAAAGAGAAAACTGTAAAACATGAAACCTGCTCATTTATGAAGATGCTCAATCTGTCTCCAAACTGTCTTTTCGATATATTTTCATTCTGTTGATGAATAAAAGACTTATCTTTGTGTCTGAGATGAGTCTCTGTTGAAGAATTTGAGCTTTAATACTCCACAGTTTTCTAACTATTCAGCTTCCCTTTTCTGCCAGCTGAATTTAATTTCTATGAATTACTTTCCACTTAAAGAATTGTTCATTAGGTGAAGCTAAATTACTCTCTGCTCCTTTATCAAATGCTGTCTATGTGCTCTTGAGCAGGACAGCAGCTCCTATTTGAGCTTTAAAGGATTTATAGTAAATGAAGAGCCCTGACATTTATAGTTACTTTATCAAACTGTTGATGACAACTGTTTCTGTCTTTGATTAATGATGATAATCAGTGGGGTTAAATGAGGCATTTGACCAATCAGATGGGCTGCACACCTCATATACACTCACCGACCACTTTATTAGGTACAAGTTGTACCTAATAAAGTGACCGGTGCTAGTACAGGGTGGTCTTCTACTGCTGTAGCCCATCTGCTTCAAGGTTGGACGTGTTGTGCGTTCAGAGATGGTATTCTGCATACCTTGGTTGTAACGAGTGGTTATTTGAGTTACTGTTGCCTTTCTATCATCTTGAACCACTCTGCCCATTCTCCTCTGACCTCTGACATTAACAAGGTATTTTCGTCCACACAACTGCTGCTCACTGGATAATTTCTCTTTTTCGGACCATTCTCTGTAAACCCTAGAGATGGTTGTGCGTGAAAATCCCAGTAGATCAGCAGTTTTTGAAATACTCAGACCAGCCCGTCTGGCACCAACAACCATGCCACGTTCAAAGTCACTTAAATCCCCTTTCTTCCCCATTCTGATGCTTGGTTTGAACTTCAGCAAGTCGTCTTCACCACCTCTAGATGCCTAAATGCATTGAGTTACTGCCATGTGATTGGCTGATTAGCTATTTGTGTTAACAAGCAATTGAACAGGTGTGCCTAACAAAGTGGCTGGTGAATGTATATAGTCCACATTACACACAAGCATGAATACAATATTTAAAATATCTATCAATATTTGAATGAAAAGATTTGAAGAGAAAATTCATGTAAGATTTTAATTCAAAAAATAATTTTGCATATTTTTCTGCAGATCAGAATACAATGCTCTTTTATTTTCCAGGAATTGTGGGACTATTCCATGATGTTTTATCATCCTTTTTAGTTCAATAAAGGATTTGTTGACTTCCTCTACATCACCATCCATCAGTTAAACAAAAAGGTTCAGACTAATGTGAAGAGCATCTGAGGGCAACGACGGCCTCTTCCCAGAATCCTCCTCTGTGGCCCAGACGTAACCTGGGCTCTCTGCTCTCAGTCTGCCGGTGTAATCTAATCAAAACTGCCCTAGAACGGCATGATGGGAGTCATCATGTCTGTCTGTGTTGTTTCCTGTCCACAATTTCAATCACAGATCAGACGGTCTGATGATCACGGCCACTTTACACAGTGAATGAAGAGGCGTATGGAGGAGAGATAGTCAGCAGGGCCTTCTTTTTCATTCCTCTCACAACTACTTGTTGCCACTTTTGGCGAGAACAAATGAATGAAAGCAACACTATGAACGTCTTCAAGGAGAGACTGTCGGAAAATGTGCTCCATTACCGCCGTAATTAAAGAACATTGTGTCTCCTTCCTCTTTATGACCGCTGGCTTTTCACTTTGCCTTTGAGTGTTTGAGGGCGTTCGGCTTTTCCAGCATAATCCAACCATAAAGTCTGTAGCAGATTCCTCCTCTAAGGATCGTGAATGTGTGAAGTTAACTTCATGACAATCCATCCATTGTTGATAGGGCTGTCAAAGTTAACTCCATAAAAACACATTAACGCAAATTTGTGAGTGAAGTTACTGGCATCATATGAAACTAGAATATCTAATGAATCCACTGGTACCAACCATGTCATATTAGCTTGTTGCGAAGGAGGTTAAAGGGTTAAAGGGGTTCTATGGGTTCTATGGGTACCGACGAGTCTCCCCTTTAGGCATGTCATAGTCAAGTCAGCACACTGACAGCTGTTGTTGCCTGTTGGGCTGCAGTTTGCCATGTTATGATTTGAGCATATTTCTATGCTAAATGCAGTACCTGTGAGGGTTTCTGGACAATATTAGTCACTGTTTTGTGTTGTTAATTGATTTCCAATAATAAATAAATACATACATTTACATAAAGCAGCATATTTGTCCACTCCCATGTTGATAAGAGTATTAAATACTTGACAAATCTCCTTTTAAGGTACATTTTGAACAGATAAAAAATGTGTGATTAATTTCTGAATAATCGTGGTTAACTATAGACAATCTTGTGATTAATTGTGATTAAATATTTTAATCGATTGACAGCCCTAATTGTTGAGTTATTTCTGTCTGGACCAAAGTGGACAAAAAGACACAGACAACTCTAGAGCCAAAAACTTGGTTCAAAAGACTGAACAACGTGATCTCATCTTTACTCGTCAGATTTTGTCGCTTGGGCAGAATCCCCTGGCATCACTGTAACAACGCCAGGGGCAGCCTTTTGAGTAGTATCTTGACGTAGACATTTTTGTGAAATGGGGGCAGTTAGGTTTAGGCAACAAAACTGTTTCTGTCATGAATACTTTCACACACAACATGAATATTGCACTGCAAGAAAGCGACACTTTTTTTCACAATAAAAGCCCTAGACATAGAATATTCGCAGGTGAGTATTTTGCATTTTCATATAGTTTATTTGCCACGCCCCCAGTGTTGTAAATATCTTTAGTGTTAGAGAAAACATCATGGTAAATAAGTATGCATGTAACGTAAGGTAAGCCACAGAGGTAACGTCATGTGACTCAGTGGCGTAGCGTGACGTGTCAGAACCAAAACGTTGACTAATAAAGCAGAGGAAAGTGTATGTGGGAGCAAGTCATTCTTTTGAAAAAGAACATAACATCACCAGTAAAAATAACTCAACTTTTGGTTTCACGCGTGACACGAACGCCGGTCCCCTAAGGAAAAGTCCTGCGTTTGTTCCACCCTTAGAAGACTTCTTGCTCTTTATACTACACCCATTGCTCTGAGCGTCTAATAATCACACTAATGAGTTTATATTGGAGTTAGTTGAAAGCCTGGTGAGTCTCATACAGACACTAAAGGGAGCCTTGTACGTTGGTATCAAGAGGCCGAGGGCCACTGCCCAAGTGTTGGTATTTGACGCCCTGGCTGTCACGGCTCTGGCCGTGACTCCAGTGGTTTTCCTGTGTTCTGTTTCCCCTGTGTCTCCCCCTCCCCTGTCTGTATGTGTGTGTGTGTGGGTGTGGCAGGGGCGCGGCTTCCTCATCAGGCACCTGGTCTCACTCTCCGCTCTGCACTCTGCACCTGTCAACAATCACCTAATCAACCCACAGTTCAAGAACACCAGCTTTCCTGCCAGTCCTCACCAGATTGTTCTGCCTACCGGTTGGTATACTCTCGGCCGCTCTATTATAGTTACCAGAGTAATTCTTGTGTTTCCTTGTGCTTCTAGTATTAACATTGTGTTCTCCTGTGTTCTGGATTCCAGTGCCAGCCTCCCATCAAGCCATCCTCACGCCGCCTCAGCTCATTCCTCAAGTCACTCCACCATGCTCAGCAGCCTGCCTGTCCCCTGCCTTCTCCAGCGCCCTCACCACCTTTATTATAATAAATCCACCTGACTTTCAACCACCATCCAGCTGTGTCAGTGTCTGCTTCTGGGTCCTAACCAACAGCCTTCACACTGGCTGCACTGAACACACACAATTAATTTAATTTAAAGGGCATACAGACTCCAGACAAAAGCAGATCAATAAAGACAAAATGTCCCATTAGTGCAGCTCCTATGTGTTTTATTTCAGGCACATTTACACTGTTTTATTGTGTCCAACACCTCCATAGTGTGTTTGGATGGATTGGTCAGATTACGATAATGTGTCTAAGTGCTGATCGCATCAAATTCACCACCTTATAGCAGGTGTGAGGGAGGTCTGAAAGCTTGCATGCTAGCTTGTTCAATGTAAATACTTTGGACTGATGACGAGGCATTATGGAAACCACCCTTCATCTTGTTCCCTCCAGCTCTGCGTGTCCAGTACTAACATCAACCCACTCCGCTCAGCATTTCCAGCTGACAGGAACTGTTTTACCTCCACAGCTCTGCATTATGAAACTGAGCCGCTGCTGCAGGATGTCTGTGTGTGGCAGAGCCATCGGCTGTACCACCTGTACCTTATGCAAGAACAACTTGTACATACAGATTCTTCTCAAGTATGAGTCATTTAAGAGAATTTGTGGTAAACAACAATTTTCTTGCATTTATAGTTTTCTCTCAGGCAAGTTGAAATGAGCAATTTACAGCAAATTGTTTGCAGTTAAAAGGGTTCAATGAGTCTGACTTTGAACACTTGTATTTGCAAATAATAGCCAAACATTTGACCTTCTCTTAGCCTGTATTCTGTCAACCGATTAAAATATTTAATCGTGATTAATTGCATGATTGTCTATAATTAATTGCACATTTTTTTTATCCGTTCAAAATGTACCTTAAAGAGAGATTTGTCAAGTATTTAATACTCTTATCAACATGGGAGTGGGCAAATATGCTGCTTTAAGCAAATGTATGTATATATTTATTATTGGAAATCAATTAGCATTACAAAACAATTATAGATATTGTCCAGAAACCCTCACTGCATTTAGCATAAAAAATATGCTCAAATCATAACATGGCAAACTGCAGCCCAACAGGCAACAACAGCTGTCAGTGTGTCAGTGTGCTGACTTGACTATGACTTGAATCCCACAATGCCTGGCGAAGTGATTCGCTAGTGTCTCATAGAAAATTAATGAGGGCGAACTTTGTGTTGCGTCGCCTTCAGTGGGTCTTTAACGTTACGGTGAAGTGAACAAATCACCGCCCCTTCTCACTTGTCGCTATCACAGTGCTCGTTAGAAAGCGAGTAGCTCGCTCATTAGCAAACATTATGTCAATAAACAACCTACAACTTTCTCAGACAATCCAGGCCCGGTTTAAGGCTTAGACTATAGGTGGTCGCCCTGAGACAATCTATGTGACTTCGTGCCAAACAGCATTTCCTTTTTGTTTGTATGTGTAGTTTTGGAGGCATTAGACACGAAGGAGGGACCTCAGAAACTACAATAATGATCCTCTCATTACAAACATTTATCAACAGCTGTTTGTCAGTTCTCTGCAAATCACTGAAACTTCCTTCCTTTGCCATTTTATTTATATTATTAAAATGTTTCAACCTTCGACCAACAGCTCTCTTTTTGTGTGTAGCTGGTCAGTCCTGTGTCGCCGCTATCTCACAACGCATTGAGAGATGTTTCACTTGCCTCCCATTGAGAATGAACAGCGCTGAACTTTTCTGCGTCTTGCACCGGGTTCACTCTTTGAACCCACTGAGGTGTGTAAATGTTTGAAGGGATTTCTTTACCGTCTGCAGTTTCAGCTAAGTTATTTCTCTTGAGTTGAATGTTCTTTGACTTCATCTACAGTTTGTGTAAGCGACTCCACTGCTAGGATCAGGTAATATTACTGGACTCTGGCCTGTTAGGAAGTGTAATATAAAGTCAACTTTGGTGTTGAGTCCGCCTGTTTGTGCAGCCGTAAACTGATGATTCTGGACATTTCTGCGGTGCTGATGCAGAGGAGAGGCTGTACTGACAGTTTGAATAATACTAATAATAATGTTTTCTCAGCTGGAAGGAGACAGACGGGTGTGAAAAATGTGACTGGAGCTCAACACCTTTCCCAGGGTCACCACGGTGTTGGGAATCAGGGCCGTAGTTCGAAAATCGAGAATCGAGTATTCACCAAAGCCGTGTAATAAACTGAGATAGTGAACATGTTAGACATTATATTTGCTAAACATCTCGTCATTGTGAGTTTGTTGCCATGCTAGCATTAGCATTTCATTCATATTCATTGCTAGGACTCATCCCTCATAAGGACTCATAAGTGATTGGTAAGGGCTATCTTTTCAGTTTTGCAAAAGAACAAAGGGAGGTGGACATTTCAAATAGTAAAAATCTGTTGAGCCACTGTGGAGATATCAATGTCTTAAACTCTTTTTCTCCATTAAAAACATTTCTAAATCATACCCACATAATTGTATTCCTGCTTCTGTTCACTGTCCAGGATGTCATCTGCTGTTTGGTCCAGTAATTGAGAGTCCTGTTGGGCACAGATGAGGAGGGGCCAGACCAACAATAGTGGGGCATCTCTGCCCGGAGAGCAGTCAGGGACCTGAGAGAGACAACAGGGGGACAGAGAGACATTTCAGCAGCTTATCAGATGGACGACTTCTGTATCTGAGGTTTAAAACACAAAGAGACGAGGAAATCATCCAACAGGAGGCCTTGATCCTCGGCGCAGTCTGCAGGGACGCAAAGGTACGTTATCTTTATCATAAAACTGTTTTTATTTCATCTTATTGAATGTTTTTTCTCTCATCAAACAATAAGTGGTGGACTTGGTCACAGTTAATGTCACAGGGTCACTTCAGTAAGCTAACACTAACACTCAGTGAGTTGAAAATGCTATCTGAAGCTGATATTTTCATGTTTCTAGCTTCATCTTAAAACTAAGAACTCAACACAATACAATGGTCTCAATTATGCACACGATGGGTACATACGATATGTAATGTGATGCTGCAAGGCTGAAGCTTATCTGCATCCTCAGCAGCTAATGATCCATGCAGAGGACATGGAAATAACGGAGCACCATTCTTCTTGTGTTGCATAGGAAAACTAGTTACTCTAAACTCTGAAATACCAGCGTCTTGGCTCTCAAGTCCTTAGCCAGACATGCTAACATTTGCAATTTACATTAGAGCAGATAAACACACAGTTTAAACTTCCGCCCTTGTATTTGAGATACTGAGTATCGTTCTCATGCATACGCCACGCACACCATTTCAGCATGTAGAGAAATCCAAAGCTTGACACACCTGCTGTGCCTAGTTCCGGTTGCTAAGCTATGATTGGACAATTGCTGTTTGAAGGATGACACATTCTCACTCCCAACTCGTCAAACATCGCCGCTTGGTCAGTGCCCCTCGGCATCAGAGACTGACATACCCCTCTTGCGTCACTTTTGGACGGACTGGGGTGGCGTGTCCATATACGCTTGTTACATGCATAGTGTCCTTTCAAAATAAACTTCCGTTTTCCCAGGAAGTTAGGTTTAGGCAACACAGCCACTTAGTTCGGGTTAGGAAACGATCGTGGTTGATGTTAACTTCACTGACTAACGAGTGACGTGACAGAATAAATCACGTTGCTTTTAGTTTCACTTGGGACACGAACACCGGTCTCCTTGTTGAAAGTCTTATATTTGTTTGAACCATCCACCTCCCCTCCTACCGACTCTTAGTGAACTCTCACACTATTAATACTACGTCACTTGCTCTGACCATCGAATAACGCTGCGGGTGGGTTAGTTGAAAGCCTGGTTCGTCACATACTGTTCGTCTGTTTCCGATGCCGAGGGGCGCTGCAAATACTGCCCAAACGGTGGTATTTGACGAGTTGGGAGTGAGAGCGGGTTAAAAAAGGTAAAATTAACTGCTGAGAATCAAACAGTGGTTCAGAAAAGCTGCACTCAAACATTCACGAGAAAAGAAATGATCTACTTTTGCTTAATATGTTGTTTTATATTTTTGAGAATAGTTTGTGGGTTTTCCTTCAATACAACCAACTGAACAGTAACGTTAGAGACACTGCGTGTTCCAGAGGGATATAAAGAAGAGACAGCTGGGTGGACAGACGGACTTAATGACAAAACCGGGAAAGTTAAATGTTAACGCAGCTTGTCGTTATTGCAGCAGAGAAGTGTCTGAGACCTGGTGTTAATAAAACCATAAATTCACATCTGGAAACTGCAGCAGAGAGACCGCAGTCTGAAAACCACACGTGAACATAATCAAGACTCCACTGAAACCTGGAAATGAACCAGATATAATCAGCGTGTGTGAGAATGATAAAGCATTTTGTTTGAAGCAGACTGAGGCTTAGAGTTGAGTTACAGTTGTACAATTTATCTGTGTTTATGGATGAGTGACACAAACTCTCTTATCTAGTACGAAAGTGCTAGACAGAATAACATTCTGATGATTTAGCTATTCTTAGAGCACTTGGGGAAAGTGTGCCGGGATTGACTGTGGTGACAATTTAAAGAGCGAAGGAGACACAGGAAGTGGATGGGTTCAACAAACAGATTGTTCGTGTCCCGTGTTCACAACGTCAAGTTATATTCTTACTATACAAACGTAGTAGTTTTAAGCCCAACCAAAGTTTTTTTTCCTAAACCTAACTAAGTGGTTTTGTTGCCTGTTTTTGTTTAATTCACAACATTAAGCACGTGTTTACTGCGACCAAAAAGCGGCGCCAAGGGGGTCAATAAAGACATGTGTTTAGTGCGACGGAAAAAGTGGCGCCGAGGGGTGTGACAAAGCGAGTTGGGATGAGAACGTGTTGGATCACATTGTGTGTTGTCATCATCATCAAAGGAGAAAAATATGTTTTTCGAAGCAGACGGAGAGTAAAGTGCAGAAAAAATGACATGCTGCTGTTTTCCACCGCGGCTGCTGGTTAATTGGTGGAACATCGTGGATCTATTCAGCTCCACCGCAGTTTAGATCAGCTCTGATTATCTGTTAAGGGTCCGTTATGGATCAGGTCAATGAAGACCTCGAGTCTGGAGAATAACATGTTGAATCTGACCTTAATTCACAGCAATCTCTTTTACACACACACACACACACACACAAGTCTTGTAGACACATTTGTAACTCCACACACACATAATCTATGTTGGGAGTCGAATCAGCAGTCTGACTCAGACTTTCTGTGGTTTTAAAGCACCCCCAACACACACACACACACACACACGATGTGTGGTGTTGCTGGATAACGACAGTCACTCTGTCTCTGGTTGTTAACATTAACGCTGGATCATTAAATGCTAATTCAAGGCTGGCTTCATATTTTCCAGATGACACTGTACGAGCTGGTCCTGAATCAAACACACTCGCTCAGACTCATCCAGACCAGCCTGAGACCCCGAAAACAACATCTCCACATCTCCACATACCGCTGCAATAACGCCACAGATAACAATCCAGCTGACACAAGCTCGCTAGCTCGGAGAGATTTTTCCCCTCTTCAGTAAGAATGAAAATGAAAATGATGTACAATCCTGAGAACAAAATGCCAAGGGGGAGTAAACAGCCCAGTGTTGAGAAAATAGAAAGAAGCCCAGAAAGCTACTGTGACTGAATAGCTAGCAAATTTCCAGCAGGCTAACTGGTGCGCATGCCATTGTGCCAGCGGAACCCCAATAGTCCAAAAAATGACTGAAAGCCCATTATCCCGAAAACAAACGGCCCTTGCTCCGAAAATTGAAACTCTCCGTGCAACAAACAGAAGCACGTGGCTGATTATTATGCAGAATGACGTCATCAGGCCATTTATTTTTTCTATCATGGCGAAGGCATGACCCCTCCTACTCTGCCTCTGGTTGGCTAACTCTGATATTCTTACCCTAACCCTAACTAATCTCACTCCTCATGCCTAAACATAATCAACCCAGTCAATGAAGGCAAAGAATAATAAGAGGCAGAGTGATGGGTCATGCCTTCACCAACAGGAAAACAAATCAGGAAGGTCAGATAACATCATTCTGCATAATAATTAGCCACGTGCTTCTGTTTGTTGGCAGTGGGCCTTCGGAACAACAGGACTTTTTTCAGACTAGTGGGGTTTCGGAATGATGGTCCGTCGGAAAAATGGGCAGTCCCTTGCTAGCTCATCTAGCAGGCTTGCTAAGTGTCAGCAACCTCTTTAGCTCAGTTGCTAACGGGACAATAAGTTCATAGAGTTTATTCAAAGGATGTACTTGACTTTTGTCTCATATGAGGTTAATGGTGCAGCAGAGATACTAAGCCTCATAGCTTCCTCCAGTTTGGACTCTCGGTTCCCTCACAGGTACGGTGACCAGACGTCCCGTTTTATCCGGGATTGTCTCGATTTCAAGCTAGGTGTCCCGAGTCCCGACAAATGTCAAGCCACAATTACACACGGTCCTGGCAGATCTGCTGGTTCCATTTTGTGCAACCAGTATCAGACTGTTGAACTACAGCTCATGTGCTTCTGTGCACATCAAACGTGTCGTTTTGATTAATTATTCTACATAGTTCCTTCTGTGCATCAACAGACACGTAGCCAAAAAATTGTGAATCACCTAAACCTTTTCACTCCGCTTATAACTCCCTTAGGAGCGTCTGTTCCTGTCAGTCTTTCACCCGGTGTCTCCATCCTGGCCAAAACGTCGTCTGAGCTCCACATTTTGATGTAATTTTGAAAACTAAAGTTGAAAAATAATTTCCGTAGTCCCAGACAACAATAAGTTTCCTCCGAGGAAAACTCTTTACAGGAGTTTTCGCATCAAGTTTACCAAGGATGAACTTGATGTGAAAAATTGTATTTACTTTGCCCATGCGAGTAAAACCACAGATTGTGGCAGGTGTACCAGGTTCTTTAGCGTGGTCCATCCATGGACCTCGTTACTTGTGTTAGCATGCTAACATTAGCTGACTAGCTCTAAACACAAAGCACAGCAGAGGCAATGGATGGAAATGTCATTACTTTTTTGCAAGTATTTGGTCATAAACCAAAGTAATGAACAAAATAAAATGTTGACCTGATGATGGTGCTGGAAGAAAAGTTAAGGGATCAGCAAAGTTATTACAATTCATCCTCTAAAGACCATGAATATCTGAACTAAATTTCATGGAAATCCATCCAGTAGTTATGATTCCAGTCTGGACCAAAGTGGTGGACCGACCGACTGACATTGCCATCTGTAGAGCCGTGCCAGCAGCGTGGTTAAACATCATGAGGGTTGGCTCACACTGACAGTTTACCCCTCGTCCTCATCTGGATCCAATTAGTTGAGTTCAGCTGCTTTTTGCTGTTTCGTTGCGTCTGTCTGAGACAAAACATCAAACTGAATCTCCTGTGTCAGTTAGGACTCAGACTCTGTGTTTGGGGGGTCTTTCTTGTGGTCTGGAGTTGCCGTGTTTCCAGGCCTTTTGGTGGTTTGGAGGACAGCCTGAGTGGCTTCACCGCACTCTGTTTTTCTTGGATCCGCTTCACCAGAAAACCCATCCAGCTGGGAAGATTACAAAACTGGTGCGAGCCTGTAGAAATGCTTTCCTAAGCTGAGCCGGACATGAGGGAACTTTCTGATAAATTACAGCCTTCTTAAAGTGTTTTGAAGGAAACATTTTGACAATTTATTTGTGACTATAACTCTCTTTCTTCCCCCGTCTTCTCCTCCATCTCTGTACTCGCTGATCCACATCCGAGATTACTGCGATCGTAAAGTTCTCGTGCCATTAAATCCAGCAGAAAACATCAGCTCCGGGCCAGCGCCTCCTCAGATGAATGAAAAGTTGAAATGATCGGAGAAGCCTCAGCCCACCGCTGGTTTCCTGCTCTGCTGCTCTGGTTACAATCCCGCAAAGAGAATGATGGGAGATTTTCCGTGGCGTCCGTGGAGGCAACCTCGGTGGCCATGTTTCCCAAGAGTGGGGTCACGATGTCCCCCCCTCCCCACCCCCGACTTTGGAAAAACTGAAATATGAATTACTTGCATATGAGGGGGCGCCAACAGCAATTAGATTGGGCTCTTATATAAAGAGCTGGAGGGAACCGTTTCAGAGGAATGATGGAGAAGAAAATAAAAAGCCGAGCCACAAAGAGACCAACCATGTATTTCTCAATGTGTAACTGAGTATAGGCCTATACAGAATGGGTTTTTAAGCTTTGCAGTTGTGGTTCCTGAATAAAAGTACAATTAATGGAGAAATAACTGCAACAGTTACCCCAATAATCAGACAAACATCTGAGTAATGGCGGTCTGATGGCAGTTGTTAGAAGCAGTTAACGTTTTCTTATGTCATTTTAAGAAATATGTTGATTTAAGAGTAGGGCTGTCAGAGTTAATGTGATAATAACGCGTTAACGCAAATTTGTTTTAACGCCGCTAACGGAACTTGTGATTTTTAGGTTGTAGCGGCCTCAGTTTTAAAGCTTTTAAAGAGTGAAGATACTGGTACCATATGAAACTAGAAAACCTAAGGAATCCTCTGGTACCAGCCATGTCATACTCACAAAGGAGGCTAAATAACAGTCCAAACTTAAGCTGCATTTTTGCAAAGAAAAACTGGCATGGCAATTTTCAAAGGGGTCCTTTGACCTCTGACCTCCAGATATGTGAATGAAAATTGGTTCTATGAGTACCCACAAGTCTCCCCTTTACATACATGCCCACTTTATGATAATCACATGCAGTTTTGGGCAAGTCATAGTCAAGTCAGCACACTGACACACTGACAGCTGTTGTTGCCTGTTGGGCTGCAGTTTGCCATGTTATGATTTGAGCATATTATTTATGCTAAATGCAGTACCTGTGAGGGTTTCTGGACAATAAGTGTCATAGATTTGTATTGTTAATTGCATTCCAATAATAAATACATACATACATTTGCATAAAGCAGCAACTTGACAAATCTCCCTTTAAGGTGCATTATGAACAGATACATTAATTTGCAGTTAATTGCGATTAACTATGGACAATCATGCAATTAATCACAATTAAATATTTTAATCGATTGGCAGCCCTATTTAAGAGTTATTTCTACAAGCTGACTGACAACAACTTGTGCATCAGTAAACATGTCATCCACTTTGTCAACATTTCATTGCTGTATTTCCGTCTATTTCTATGTAAGAAGATGACGTCAACATTCTGAATTTCTTCTCTGCAACCAGAAAAGCTGAGATGTGCACATTTCTCCCATAAAACCTTAATAGCTGCAGTAAATGGGTTCTTCACCAAAGCAGCATTTATATCTCTCTGACGTTTCTAATGATTTAAATCAGTAGAATATATGAATTCAGTCCTGCGGTAGGACCATCTAACTGTGGAGAAAGCGTGCCTTAATGCCCTGACATACCAAATTGACAGTTCGGGGCCTTCGGTGAGCATCTGTTGGTCTAGTTTTTGCGGTGCGTCCTGCACCGTCGGCGCTAGACTGCCCATATTGGAGTATTTTCGGCAGATTCAGCATGTTGAATCGGTGGCGGCGCCCGTCGGTGAGAGAAATCACTCTGATTGGTTGTTCAGCTTAAACAAATCAGTGCACGAGAAGAGAAGCGAAAGTGAGGAAAACATGGTTGGTGTGTCTGGACCTTTAGTCACTGGTTAATGTTTTAATGGGTGTTAAATGATGAAAAGTAAGTGAGAGGGGAGAGCTTATTCTGATAACTCTCCCTGTCCACACTGTCTCTGCTGCTTTGGGATTTGAACCTGCATCCTTTTCATCACAGTCCTGCTCCTCCTGAGAACAGGGGAGCATTGTGTTTTGTTGTGTTGTGGAATTTGGAGCATTCACTTCATTGATCATCACACATTGTGTCCTCTCACAGGCCTGGCTGATTATCTCTGCTCACTGAAGCTCATAATGTGTTTATTTTCTCTTCTCTGCCTGCGTAGGACCACTAATTGCTCCATGAGGAATCGGGGGCCATGGCGCTGATGGGGCTCCGTCTCCTGGCACTGGCCCTGTGGGTTAGCGTTGGGGTAAAGCTCCAAGTTCTGGGCGACCAGATGAAGCCGACCCGGGCACCTCTGATCCCTCACCGACCTTTTGTTGTAGTGTGGAACGCTCCCACTGAGTCCTGTCGCCTTCGATTCAAGGTGGACCTGGACCTCAGCGTTTTCGACATCGTAGCGAACCTCAACGAAACCCTAAGCGGACCAAACGTCACCATATTCTACCACAGCCACTTGGGATACTACCCATACTACTCCAACTCCGGAGTCCCTATCAACGGTGGGCTGCCGCAGAACCAGAGCATCTCCAAACACCTGAGCAAGGCCCGGGCAGACATCGACAAGCTAATCCCCCACAAAGATTTTCGAGGCCTGGGTGTTATCGACTGGGAGAACTGGAGGCCTCAGTGGGTCCGAAACTGGGGCTCCAAGGACATCTACCGCAACAAGTCCAAGGAACAGATCCGGAAACTTCACCCGAATTGGCCGGAGAGCAAAGTGGAGAAGGAAGCGAAGGAAGGTTTTGAGAGGGCTGGGCAGACCCTCATGAACCTGACCTTGGCCCTGGCTGAAGGTCGCAGGCCGGACGGGCTGTGGGGGTTTTACCTGTTCCCAGACTGCTACAACTACGGGTATAAGCAGCACCCGCAACGGTACACCGGAGAATGCCCAAACGTTGAGCATGTACGCAACGACCATCTGATGTGGCTTTGGAAGGAGAGCACGGCCCTCTTCCCGTCCATCTACCTGGACTACGAACTGAAGTCCTCCTCCAACACTGTCAAGTTCGTCCACTATCGGGTCAAGGAAGCCATGAGGATTGCGTCCATCGCCCGTACAGACTTCACATTGCCAGTGTTCGTCTACTCCAGACCTTTCTACGCCTACACATTTGTGGTTCTTTCAGAGGTTAGATTCTTAGTTGAAAGTGTTTCTTAAATAAGCAGAAAAGCATTTAATTTGCTGAGTCAATCACCTGAACAAAACTAAATACTTGCAAACCTTTACGATTCAACCTTGAACTTGATTTTTCTGTCATGATGGCTGCTTGTCTGTCCCTGGTGTGGCTGTTTGTGTGAATATTGTTGAGCCGTTCTCTTTATAGCAACCTCAGTATAGTTGAGCATCGCCCTTAAAGATGCTTTCCCAGAAACTTCTCGGTATGTGGCCATAAGAGCATTTGTAGATTATTAAGGAGTGGAAGAGAAGCATTTGGATTTCTACAAGTGCCATAAAAGGGAATGCAAACTAGACAGTTATAGTTGGATTCAGGTGTTTACTAGGCTAATAGGGCCCCTGTCATTCTGTTTCAGAGCGACCTGGTTCACACCATCGGGGAGAGCGCTGTCTTGGGAGCATCAGGTGTCGTCCTCTGGGGATCATCAGAGTACGCACGAACACAGGTAATGGTAAAAACTAACCAAACTAGAATTACCGCCTCGCGGTTGTGTGCCTCCACCAACCAGTCAAGTTGCAGTTTACATCCGTCTGTCCAAAATGTCATCATTTCATAATTTTATCCTGTCAGACATTTGTGTGAAATTGTCATAATTAGCATTTGAATTCTTGAGTTCTGGCCAAACACATTTTGTGACCTTTGACCAGCACGCTCATATGCACTGAAAGCAGGCGCGGCCGGCCCGGCTATATCAACAACACGCAGAGAAACTCTGATTACAACACAGACAGAGGGAGAGAGACTTTCTCTGAGCAGGTAGATATTACTCCACTATATACTATTTATATTACAAATAGTTGTTAACTGCTATATTAATGTTCTGGATATCAAATTTAGAACCTTTAATGACATAAACTGCATAAAACAAGGCTTCATAATTTCTGACTTCATTATTCTCTCCTCCAGAACCGGATGTTTCTAAAAATGTTGATTTTATTTTCTGACTAAACACCGACAGCCAAAAACCAGGAAACAAAACATCTGATTTATGTGTGAAAGTGGTTCAGACATTTCTGCTGGTGTCTGTGGATTGTTTTACATCCTGTTTACAGCAGACTCAGCTGTAAATCTGGGAGAAGAAGAAGCTGTCATGTAATCATCACTGAGGAGAAAACTTCTACTTCCATGGTCATCAGACTCTTGTAACCATTTACGTATCACTGTGAAGTCCTGGAACCTGTCCACAATCCTAACCTTCTCTCTTATTTGAACAGAATTTATATTTCACGTTTTTGAGCTTTTTCTTTTTTGTCCTGCCTCCTCCAGAGGAACTGCCTGACGGTGAAGAAGTACATCGACGGTCCGCTGGGACATTATGTCATCAATGTCACCTCCGCCGCCAAGCTGTGCAGCAAAGCGCTTTGCAAGAAGAACGGCAGGTGCGTCCGCAAGAGCCTGGACTCGGGTGCTTACCTGCACCTGAACCCGCGCTTCTTCCACATCCACCGCAACCCGGCGCCCAGCAGGGAACCCCGCTTCCACGTCAGCGGCCACCTCAACAACCACGACATCCTGGACATGAAGCACAAGTTCACCTGCCAGTGCTACCAGGGTTGGACGGGTGTTTACTGCGAGATGCCCCAGGCTCCACCCCCTCCTCCTCCTCCTCCTCCGCCACCTCAGCCCGCCTTCCCTCTGCCTCACCCCAAGGAGAACAGCCTGCTGGGAGATATCCTGTTCCTCCTATCCTTTCATTTCTCCTGTCTGTGTATCATCATGTTCCTGGGACTCTGTCTGATTATCAAGTGTCTGATACTTGATACAGTATTAGCCAGACCTGAAGTGTGATCCGCTGCAGTTGCTCTAACGTCCGCAAGAAAACTGTATTGAAATGAATAGGAAAACCTTTAACTTCTCTTTACAAATATCAACAAATACAATCAGTTCTCAGTAGCTGGATTTATTTCATCTAATGTGTCTTATAGGGGTGAAAAAAAATCAATTCGCTAGAAGGAAGTTACCGCCTTTATTGTTGTAGTCATATCCGTTCTGTATCCGTCACTCAAAACAAACAGTAGCCGGCAGGCCGTAGCAAGCAGAAATCGCCAGATACGACAGAGCAGAAAACGGCGGAGGGTCTGCGTGGATTCGACCTGTACCCTCACATTTCAAATCCAAAGTGGTGAACACTACACATACAGTAAAGTATGGAAACACTTTGGGTTTCACACATTGCAGGAAAAGCAGAGCTAGACATTATGGCTAAAGCTGCATGCTAACTTGGTCATGGACAGGAAACGTTATCGTATCGCGGTAACGTACGGTCAAGCCGGCCGTCACTCTCATCTCCGTGGTCAAATGGGCCGACGCTACAACTGTAGAGCACCCATATACTGACATTTATGTTAAATGCATTCAAACGGCCCCGATGGAGCTGACCATGGATGTATAAAGAGAACGGAGCTGATGGGAGAGCTATCGACCACCTTGGAGAAGTTAGAGGAAGTATACATGTGTGACTACGTCTGGTTTTCAAAATAAGGTGTTAACAAAGGGAAGATTGATTGGATTATATTAACCAGAAGTATAAAACATTACAAGTCCCTTATAAATTAGACAGAAAATACTACTAATTGAGGGAAATGTCTTTATTCTTTGGACCAACTGGACCAACTGCTGCAAAAACATCTTTGGCAACCAGCAAATTGTATTTTAGCCAGTTGCAGATAGAA
>CAKAOH010041841.1:0-18499 GCA_916701665.1 Sebastiscus tertius | reverse complement strand
GCCGGAGCGAGCACACTGAACCTCCGGTTCTGCCTACCCTTTGAACCCGTTGTGGTCCAAATAACTCCTTTAGAGCGGTTCAGGCTGGCGGTCCGTGATGCCAAGTAACCTCGTAACCAAAACTCTTAAATGTCAAAAGGGCAAGGGGTGAGGTTTTTCCCTTGTAGACATCAATGTCTTTGCAATTTGTATAAACTTGCAGCTAATAAGGATAAGCCCAAAGCTGCGCTGACACAGGGAGGTGGGCGGTGCCCAAGTTGCCTTTTCAGGCCGGAGGCTCTTGTGTATCTGCTGCGGAGCAGAAGGTCAAGGGTTCGATCCCCGTCTGCAGCGAGGATGGAGAAGAGGTAGAAGAGTAAACTCCAACGTAGCGGCACTCAACCGGGGATTTGCGAGTACAGCGTACAGGATGCTCCCTCAGTGACAATAAATAAAGGGATAAACAAACTGACACTACAGCCTCGTTCTGGGATAAGAGCAACTAGCTTTGCCACCACTGTAGCCCCTGTGGAAAACAACCTGGAACTAAAGGGAAGGAACATATTCAGACAGTAAGGAGGACATGTCTTTGCTGTGGAGGAGGACACACATTGGATTTGTGTCCCCAGTTGGAGAAAGGAGCTCCCAAAGAGAAAATAGGCTTCTTGAGAGAAAAAGGTGTCTGTTTGATATCTAGCGGTCTTACCGGGGCTGGTGATCGTGATTGTGAACTTCCCATAGTTCCTGTGCAAGTTAAGTTGAAGAAGGGCAGCAAGATTGTCACCATTTATGCTTTTTTTGGACCAAGGTGCAAGATGCACAAGCTTGGCCTCACAGGAAAGAAGGCACATATTCTCCTACGGACCACGGGGCCAGGAGAGAGTTGCTAGTAGCCGTATTGTGTCAGGACTGGAGGTGGCTGGCTTAAGACATGACAACTTCTGCAAACTGCCTAAAACTTACACACTGTTCACAGGGGAACAGTCCAAACTAGGTGTTGATGGACACCTCTGGACAAAAGAAAAAAGTGGAAACGCTTCACGGTTATGCGTGTCATCCTTTCGCAGGGGCCATGCTAATCTTCTCTGTATCGATTCCAATTTGTCGTATGTGCTGCCGGAGCGAGCACACTGTCCCTCAGGTTCTGCCTACCCTTTGAACCCCTTGTGGTCCAAATAACTCCTTTAGAGCGGTTCAGGCTGGCGGTCCGTGAATCCTAGTAGCCTGGTAACCAAACTCTTAAATGTCAAAAGGGCAAGGGGTGAGGTTTTCCCCTCGTAGACATCAATGTCTTTGCAATTTGTATAAACGTGCAGCTAATAAGGATAAACCCAAAACTGCCCTGCCACAGGGAGGTGGGCGGTGCCCAAGTTGCCTTTTCAGGCCAGAGGCTCCTGTGTATCTGCTATGGAGCAGAAGTTCAAGGGTTCAATCCCCCCCTGCAACGAGGATGGAGAAGAGGTAAAAGACTAAACTCCAACGTAGCTCCACTCAATCAGGGATTTGTGATTACCCCCACACCCGCCCAGCGCCTCACACCTTGGGCAACTCCAGAGAAGAATAAAGTCCAACCACTATCCAGGAGTACGGTTCCACAACCGAGGCTTCAGCAGCAGATACACAGGAGCATCCGGCCTGAAAAGGCAACTTGGGCACCGCCCACCTCCCTGTGTCAGGGCAGTTTTGGGCTTATCCTTATTAGCTGCAAGTTTATACAAATTGCAAAGACATTGATGTCTACAAGGGAAAACCTCACCCCTTGCCCTTTGACATTTAAGAGTTTTGGTTACCAGGCTACTAGGCATCATGGACCGCCAGCCTGAACCGCTCTAAAGGAGTTATTTGGACTACAACGGGTTCAAAGGGTAGGCAGAACCTGAGGGACAGTGTGCTCGCTCCGGCAGCACATACGACAAATTGGAATCGATACAGAGAAGATTAGCATGGCCCCTGCGAAAGGATGACACGCATAACCGTGAGGCGTTTCCACTTTTTTCTTTTGTCCAGAGGTGTCCATCAACACCTGGTTTGGACTGTTCCCCTGTGAACAGCGTGTAAGTTTAAGGCAGCTGCAGCAGTTTTAGCCAGCCACCTCCAGTCCTGACACAATACGGCTACTAGCAACTCTCTCCTGGCCCCATGGTCCGTAGGACAATATGTGCCTTCTTTCCTGTGAGGCCAAGCTTGTGCATCAGACTCTCTGAACAGAACATAGCTGAGGCCTGTACAACGAAGCAGGATTTGTGGTTATCGAGGTAACTTCAGGGTTAACTCAGGGTTTTCGGTACTACGAAGCTGGTTTACTTCTTACCGGGGTAGATCACCATGGTAACTCATGCTGAATGGCTAACCTGCTCCGGAGCAGGTTATGTTCCAGATAAGAGATCAACTCGTATAAAAACACCGTCTACTGACCAATCAGAGATCTGTGCGGTGATTGTATGATAATATTAAACACATATGAAGAAGTTTAAGTCATAATTCAGGCTAAAAACAACACAGTTTAGCGGACTTTATGTTGAGGGTGTTTACCTCTTTGAATTATGTTTTTATATATATATTTTTTTTTACTTGCTCTTGAGTCCATTTCACACCGTCAGAGAGGAGGGAAGCAGGTGAAAGGACGTTTAAATAGTCATAGACACAACATCATACTCACAGTGTAAAATGATGAGTAATCTATTCGTCTATTACACGCTGAAAAGTTATTTATATTTAGACAAGTATATTCGACTTTTGAGTGTTCCGTAAAATGAGTAAGTCTGTTAATTTATGCATTCACACATCCGGAGTTTTTTCTTTCGCCAGCTGTTCTTCCTGCATTTGGCAGATTCAACTGTGTTACTTTTAGTCTGGATTAAGTGTTTAACTTCTTGGTATTTGTCTAATATAGTTTCTTCCTTTGTAAAATGTCTCTCTCTGCCTGTCTGTCTGTAGTCAGTAGACTTGTCCATGTCTGTGATTGGTCAGATGCTGCAAACACCTCCCTGTTCATGTGAACGCGCTCACAGTCAGACTGAGAAACCCTGGGTTGAATTACCGAGTTCATAACCAGCTTCGTAGTACAGTTTAGCGAGATCTTGTTTGTTAGGTTAAGAGAAGATACTCTGGGTATGTTGAACTTGCTTCGTAGTACAGACCTCTGTACTTCCTTGGTCTATATATACATATGATTATGGACATAGCACGCATTGGTACTTGAGGTTTGCATTGTTGCGGCCAAATCAGACTGGCCGTGGCTGCCTTTAGTGGAGCAACTCCTGATTGTTTAACATCCCTTTGTCATCGTATTTCACAATGCCAGCAAACCATTCATTTTGTTTATCTTGTTCATCCTCTGGGAGTAAAGGAATCAACATATTATGTGACACGTCGTCATTTTCACAAAGTTGAATTAAACTCTCCATATGGGTTTGCACAAGAGAGGCATTTTCCTTTTCCTCTCATAAGTGTTTTTATTTCTGGTTTGAGTCCTTTAATTTTATTCACAATGATTTTCCTGCTGAAGCTTTTTCGATTTAGTGACGGCCCCTCTGTGTTCGGATCCTCTGCTGTGTTTGCTTTCTCTCTTCAGGGCTGCAGACTTGATGAGGCTAATCAGCAGCATGGGACACACCTGGACCCGGTGTGCTGCCTGCTTAAAAGCCAGAGCATGCAGCAGTCTGTGGCTGACAGATCTCATTGCACACTGTACCTCTGTTCCTTGGTTCCTTTCCTTTGTTTTTACAGCACAACATCCATTCCCTACACTACTGACTCTACACATTCTTCCCGTACACTCTTTTGGCTTATTTTTAGGTACTTTTTGGTTAATAAATCACTTTATTTGTTCAGTATACCCACGTCTCCCGTTTTTGTCACAGTTCTAAAGCCGGGCTGTGACAAATGGAGGCTTGTCCAATTCTTCTTCTTATTCGGCCCTTGTCGTGTTCCAGGTAACATGTACTTGTGAGTAGTGCTTTTTCACAAACGATCTAATTTCAAACGATCTCATTTCACAGACCGGAGGAAAACAAGCAGTAAGAGCTGATCTGGGGTCTGCTGTCCAGCTGCTGTCTCTGAGAGCCGGCTGTCAATCACTCGCGAACTCCGACCAAACGGTTAAACTAGGCAGCGCTGATCAAATATGAATCAATATTCTGTTACGTTAATGTCTATTTCTCTCCTCAGATGTTTTCAGAATCATCTTGTAGTGCACGGTTTAGCTGTAAAATGAGAAAGTTTGTGACGCTGCCACCATTGTGAAATCTGGTGAAGGAACGCCAAGTTCCGGTCACATGACCGGAGCACAGCCAATAGGAACGCTCTCTCAATGAACTGACCTGTGATTGGTCAAAGTCTCCCGTCAAGGGCTAGATGTTCTAAAGCCTGAAAACAGAGCCATGAGGAGGAGCAGAAGTCTAGTTATCTCTCAGAACACTTGAATTACAATATGCTGAAAGTTTATCATGGGATGTTTGCCCAATGATGCCAAAAATATACTGACTACTGCAGCTTTAACTTAGGGACTTAAAATGTAGTATGATGGCTGACATTGTGGTCTAGTTGTGCCTTTTGGGGTTAGAAGTCCAGGGTGCCCAACATTTATTAAATTTTGGCTAAAAATTTTTTTTTTTCCACTTTCAATTTCGTTTCTGGAGTAGAACTCGTTCTGTTGGTTCCAAAAGGGCAAAACCTTTTGCCCTACTTTAGTAGAGGTCAAGCAGTGAGCCATGCTCACCTTTGCCTTGTTCAACTAATTTTCCTCCTTTAATTTCTTTTTTTTTTTATTTTCCTCACAACACATTGTTTTGTGCATTTGAAACCCATCCACAGAAAGACAGTAAATTCATCCAACCAGCATCACATTCCCACATTCAGCAAAGCTGCGCCACTTTCAAAGAGACAAACAGCAATAAACTAACCGCATTCCTTCATTAACATCCAGCTCAATGCACACATTCACCTGTATGACTTACCTGGCTGTGAGTCTAGAGTCTGTCGTTAAAAACCAGCTCCTACCTCCGATGATGCTCGTTTCCTCTTCACATTAATCCTCGATCCTCTGCGCCTCATGGTGATGTTTCCTTCTCCTGGTGCCTTTATGTTGACTAAACTGTATTAGAGACTTCAGGAAACACACTAAAAGCCGCTGAGTGATGTGGTTTAATGACAATGATCAACTTGTAATAGTTTATAACGTGCGTAATACCTGGATAATAAACAGCGACCCTCTCTCTCCCACCTAACACCAGCTCAACAGCTCATTGAGTACCGCCCACCTCCATGTGACCCAAATCTCCCAAATCATCTTGATCACATAATAATAATAATAAATGACACAATAATAAATAAATGACAATATCCCCAAACACTAAGGAATACCAAAAATATAAACCATCACAAACCTAATTAATATTAATAAAAACATTACTCCTTTCTAAAATTGTTCGTTTAATTTATTATTACTTTCTTTTCCATGTATTAATATAGTTTTTTTATTTTTGTTTATTTATTCTATTCTTTTATTATTATTATTATTATTATTATTATTTATTATTATTATTTATTTTATTTCTTAATTTTATTTAAATTTTTAACGCTGCAGTTGTCTTTTCTATGTATTAATATTATTTTTTGATTTATTATTCTATTATTTTATTATTATTATTATTATTATTGTTCTTAATTTTATTTCAATTTTGAATGCTGAAGTTGTTTTCCCTAGTGTACTTATTGTGTTTGTCTCTAAGCTCAACTACTTCAAAAATTGGTTTATAAACTATTGTAATTACGAACTGTAAATTGCATATATGAAAACAACCTCGAAAAAAAGGGAAAATATAAAGTATGAAAAAAAATTGAAATTGTTCGTGCGGCTCCTACAGTAACAAAAACACAATTCTTATTTTCAGGTGATTATACATATAAATTTTAAAAATCCACCGGTACTAACCGTGTCATGCTACCATGTGGTGAAGGAGGTTAAATAACACTCCAACGCTGGGCTAAATTTTAGTGAGGAAAAACTGGCATGGCCATTCCCAAAGGGGTCCCTTGACCTCTGACCTCAAGATATTAATATAATAATATAATATCATTTCAAATAAGTTATTTGCTTATTATCTATTTACCAGCAGACATGGAAATAAAACAAATCAATTAAGTATTCTTTTCCTGGAAATGTATTAAATAAATTACCAGCTATTGGGAAATAGTGGAATATAATTATTAAATTATGTGTATAATAAAGTCATTTTTGATCAATTTTGAGGTAAATATTGGGATAATTTGGCAGTAAATCCAAAGAAATTTCAAATAGGTTACCTGCTAATTATCACCTAATTACCATGAAATTTGCGGACCTGTAAAATGAAGTGTTATCATGTACATCTCCGTCTCAAACTTCTTTTTTTTTCTTTTTCAAAATAAATGCAGGCAAAGACTATGGGTCCACATTTATGAAGTGATCAAACTGTCTTTATTCCTTTGCCATGTTATCTAAAGCACTTAAATGATTTGTTGTACGACCTCATATTCCCTCAGTCAAGCCCAAAAGCAGTGTAACATCACCATGTCAGATATATACTGTGTTGTACAGCCATCAGTAGACGGGGAAACACTGAAGAATGCATGTTACCCACTGTGTGGCGTTTCACAACGGAGCTAATAAAACATCGGAGATTTGCGCTTATACACATGCAAATAAAACCAGGTGAGTGGTAGCAAACATAACCACCTAATCAACATATACACGTGCTTTATACTCTAAAGATCTTCAACAAGGAGTTAAAAAGACACTTGAATAATAAGTAAGAAAATAATAGTCGCACACAATCTACATACACTCAATATACGATATTGCACTTAGAACACAGTATATACAACACATTTTACAATGCAGCACATCGGTATGATAACCCAACACAAAGATAACATGAGGAGACCCATCAGTCAAAATCTATGTTTTCTCACTCTACAGTCAGTTTTGCCTCAATCAGCAAACACGTCCTTCACACGTGACATCGCAATTATTTTACAAAACCTCCGGTACTGTCGTGGTCGAGAATCATAGAGTGGCGTTGATGAATTATGTGGATGTGAATTCTCACAACTGAAGCTCCACCAACAGCAGCAGCTATATCTCTTTCTCTCATCAGTGATATGTGACTACGATCACAACCCGGTACCTTCACACATGTGAATGGTCTTTTAAGGATTTGATGTATGACCTGACATCGCTATTATAAATTAAATACAAGACTTCCACTGCTTGATTCTGTGCACTTGAGGGTTTCACCAGCTCAGGAAATTATATTCATACTGGATGATGATTCTGCAGCACGTGATTTGTGCCGCCGTTCGGCGCCAATGCCAGAAGCATTCTGTCCTTTAATGTGGTAAAGAAAGAGGCCCCCTCCAGTGTATTTTGGCATTTCTATTATATTTAATATTTATTTGAGTGATTTCCTGACTAAGTTGATCAGCTAAACTGTTTGCCTTTTCTTTTTTTTGACAAATAACTTAATTTTGTGCTCAAAGTAAAAAAAAAAAAAGAAGAAGGTTGTTGGTAACATGATCTTGGGTTTAGCAGCTCTTTAAAGCAAGGCGACATACCGTACCCATTTAATGGGAGGGAAAGCCAGGGATAGGTTAAAGGGTAGTTTCGGTTTAGTACAATTTGAGTCTTATTATGAGGTGCACTCACTTTCAGTTTTTACCTCCTAATAAAGTGATTTGGTCATTACGGCCTGTTTACAAGCTGTCTGGCTTGTCGTATAGCAATGTTGTTGCTGTGTCGCCAGATCTCTACGGAAGCCCTGAAAGGCAAGTGAGAATTTATTTTTTTCTGGTAATCCATTTTCAAAGTCTGATCGAAATTATTTTCTCTCGTGTTTATGACTTAAGAACAGGTGTAAGAATTTTTTTTTGCCAGGATAATCTTTCTAAGTTACTTTTTTTTTGCCTCTCAGGGGAAACAGGTGGAAGAATATTTCTTTTTAGGCTGATTTTTTAGGCTGAAGTGTTTGTTGTTGTAATACTTATTTCGACCACCAGAGGGCACCACTACCCCTTGTTCTAAGTAGGACTAGGCGTTCAGGTTTTCTTCAGGGTGAGATGTAATTTCTCCATTCACTCAACGGCATTGCGTTGTCAGGCAACAGCTTGTGTCCATGTTTACTTCCTGTCAGTTTATGTCGTTCACATACACTGTAACAGGAAGGAAACTGGGACACATCTGGATGTTTACAACTGTAAAATAGTCTAACGTTATATTGTCTGTTAGCAAAGTTATGTAACATTACCGTCATTCGTCTTTCGTTTGGCTAGAAATGTATTTAGCGTTAGCTATAATGTTCGCTTACAAGGCATACTGGACGCATTCGTCGCCAAGACTAACCTAGCTCCTCTGGGATTGAAGCTGTTATTTTTGTAAAATCAGGCTAAGAATTATTTTTTTTTCTTCTACCTGTTTTCCCTAAGAGGCAAAAAAAGTTACTTAGAAAAATCAACCTAACAAAAGATTATTTTGACCTGTTTCACAGACCAAAAAAAGGAATTTAGAAAGATTATCCTGGCAAAGAAAAAAATTCCCACCTGTTCTAAAGTCATAAAAACAGGAGAGAAAATAATTGAGATCAGACTTAGAAAAAAAAGAAATTCTCGCTTGCCTTTCAGGGCTTCCGTAGATGAGTACAATTGATGATCAAAACAATGAAAAATAGACCCAAGTTGTAACAAACCGGAATTTGGCTTTGATATTTTATATGAATAATTTTTATAAAAACACCTTTGAACAATCACACAAATAAATAAATAAAAAATTTGAAGGTGAGAGTGTGTAAAAGTCTGACTACAATAATTCACGGCTGTTTTTAGCTGCTGTTTTGATAAACCTCATGGATAACTCATATCTAATAATACTTACAATAAGTCGTGTTTACAGGAGAGCAGTGGTACGCATTCTACAATAAATTTGGCTGGGCCGCCAAAAAAGGAATATATAATGAACGAATGTCACCGTAAACTAAACTGGAAAGTCCAAAACAAAACTCCATTTGATCCACATAGTGAACACTCGTCTTCATATTAGGAGGTTGGGTCCAAATCAGAAAATAAAGCCCCGTCGTCCTTCCAGCCTTCTGAGGCTCAGTTCAGGTTCCTCTCAGGAAGTGAAATAATTTGGACTGAAGCTTGTCCACTTTAAATATGTGCAGTTCTTCTTGAAGCATCCACTCATAGACGATGTCTTTTCAGTATTTGCTCCGTCGTCTGTCTCATGTTCTGTACGTCCATCTGTTTTATACAAAATAGTGTGGTGTTAGAAGTGCTCAATGCCACTAGGTGGAGTCCGGATCCTGTGAACAGGACCCACAGCATCTCTGCTTGTACATATCCAGGTAGCACAGCTTCAGTCTCTTCACCACACTGCAGTACTGGGTGGTGTCCTTGCATTCACCTGCATGGGTTACAAAACACTCCATGTAGTCACTAAAGAAAGATGCAGGTCCCTATAGTTCCTCAATAATTCACTAGAAAGAAACAGAGGTCTATTTTCTTAGAAGGTTTCTTGGAATGGAGGAGGATTTATGGGTAATTAAGTACATTTACTGTGTAAGTACTGTACTTAATTGTACTTATATATTATACTACGAAAGGAAGATGTCTATCTATCTATCTATCTATCTATCTATCTACAGACTTACTCCCACAGGTGGTGGTGTTGCAGTGCTGCCAGGTGGAGGGCCGTGGAAGCCAGTTACAGTGCTGGTCGGCCAGAGTCCTGCCGCTCCTGCGGTGAACACAGTCCACCCTGCGGGACTGAAAGCCGCTCCCACAGACCACCGTGCACGCCCGCCACGCACCGGGACGCCACTGGACATCACACAGGTCAGAGGAACAGTTGCGTACCGACGCAGGCCTGAAAGACAGAAGTTTGAGTTTTTAGTGCTACGCGTTCGTTACAGTGGCACTTTACCTCAGACCTGTTTCACAAAGCAGGTTTAATGTGTTATCTGGAGGACTCTGCAGGGTGAAACCTGGAACCCCACAAAGAGGTTTAAGCTTATTGAACATATTTTTATGCGTGTTGTTGCTTATTAAAGGAATCACTCAACATTTTTGGTAAATATCCTTATATTTTTTCCCATAAATGAGATGAGGAAATCATTATCAATGTCATGTCTTTGTGTTAAGCCGGTAACACTTCATTTTAGAGGTCCGCAAATTTCATGGTAATTAGGTGATAATTAGCAAGTAACCTTTTTGAAATTACTGCCAAATTACCCAAATATTTACCTCAAAATTTATAAAAAATTACTTTATTATAAACATTATTTAATAATTATATTCCGCTGTAGCTGGTAATTTATTTAATACATTTCCAGGAATAGAATACAAAGTTAATTGATATGCTTTATTTCCATGTCTGTTGATAAATAGATGATAATTAGCAAATAACTTATTTGAAATTTCTTTTAAAAACCTCCCTGAATCGTGACATCAGCTATCAGGTTACATCTGTGTAGATGATGAAGAGCAGATCACAGCCGCTTCTCAAGTCTAAGGGCCCTATTTTAACCATTATATGCTATTTTAGCATATAATTATAATATAATGTTTATAATAAAGTAATTTCCGATAAACTTTGAGGTAAATATTGGGGTAATTTGGCAGTAATTTCAAAAAGGTTACTTGCTAATTATCACCTAATTACCATGAAATTTGCGGAAACCTGTAAAATGAAGTGTCACCTTGGATTGCATTAGCCTTTACAGGTGTACCTACAGTGATAAAGTGGCCACTGAGTGTATATTAGACAGACAGTAATTGAGATGTGTGTATAGTAATACTACTACTAGTTTGTGAGAATAATAATAACAGTGATTTTTATTGTGTTTGTGTTTGTATACCTGTCCCTGAGATCACAGTCTGAGTACGAGGAGCCGTTGGTATGTTGGCAGCTGACAGATCTCTTCTGTACGGTGGTGGTGGGGCCTAAACACCTCCCTGAACACTGGAATTGAGTAACATAGAGTTTATATTCTTTAACACCACATTTTACACTACACACATGTTTAATTTTGTGTTTCAATGTATATACCTTTCCCCATGAACTGGTTACCCAGGTCGGGCAGTTGTTGGCGGTGCACTGCTCTGAGTCTGCGGGCTGGCTCGTCCTCTCACAGGCAGCTGCTGTCAGAGTCCTCACAGCACCTCTGGAATCCAGCTGCTGACAGGAGACCTGCCTCCGTTTCCAGCCGCTGCCACATGAGACTGAACACTTTGACCACTCTGATACCAACCACCTGAAATGATGATACGGAGAGATCACACAATCAGACAGGTTGTAAACTCCAGATAGCAGGTAGCCAAACGTATTTTGTCTGTAGTTATTAATCACACATTTTTTATCTGTTCCAAATGTACCTTAAAGGGAGATTTGCCAAGTATTTAATACTCTTATCAACATGGGAGTGGGCAAATATGCTGCTTTATGCAAATGTATGTATATATTTATTATTGTAAATCAATTAACAACACAAAACAATGACAGATATTGTCCAGAAACCCTCACAGGTACTGCATTTAGCATAAAACAATATGCTCAAATCACAACATGGTAAACTGCAGCCCAACAGGCAACAACAGCTGTCAGTGTGTAAGTGTGCTGACTTGACTATGACTTGCCCCAAACTGCATGTGATTATCATAAAGTGGGCATGTCTGTAAAGGGGAGACTCGTGGGTACCCATAGAACCCACGAGAATTCACACATCTGGAGGTCAGAGGTCAAGGGACCCCTTTGAAAATGGCCATACCAGTTTTTCCTCGCCTAAATTTAGAGTGAGTTTGGAGCGTTATTTAACCTCCTTCTCGACAAGCTAGTCTGACATGGTTGGTACCGATGGATTCATTAGGTTTTGTAGTTTAATACGATGCCAGTAGCTTCACTCTACATCCTAAAAAATCTAAAGTTGCATTAAAGCGTTAAAGCAATTAGTGGCGTTAAAACAAATTTGCTTTAACGTATTATTATCGCGGTAACTTTGACAGCCCTTGACCTTCAGTTTTGTGCCTTTCCAGCCAACAACACCACAGTCCTGGCTTGATTTGAGCTAATAGTGGGTCATTTGTGTTGCATTAGCGAGTGAAGCTGGCTCAGTGTGTGGCAGCGGGCTGGAGGGAGGTGGAGGGTGGGGGGTGGTTGACTGAAGGGCTGTATGATGGGTGAAGGCAGGCTGGCAGAGCTGGAAACAGCAGGGGGGTTCAGGGTGAGGAGATTCTGCTGAGAGTTACACTTCTGTTCTGATCTGGCTGCTCTTCATGAATACGTTAGCAGCCTGCGCTCTCTGTGTGTCTACTAAAGCAAATATCAATCAGTCAATGTAATGCAATTCTAATCCATCAATTTGAAATTGGTTGTCAATTAAGAACCTTCATTCTGGCCTCAGTGACATTCGAACAGACCTTCAGTTATCAGTTAGTTTGAATGCACCTTTAAAGTGACTAGAAATACGGTAAATTACTTTTGACATTATTGGTAAGGATCAGCCATTACATTGCTATTTTTGTAAGTCCAGGCATCATTTCTATCCATTATGACGATGTTGCACTCAGCAAATGACCAAAGTAATTGCTAAAATCTGGGAACCCAGAGGCGTAGCTAAAAATAGGTCCTATGTAGCAAGAAACATGAGCAGTCAGAGGCTGTAAACAACTGTTTTTGCCAGATGAGCTACCGCTTTACTTGGAGCTCAGACTGAAAGTGAAAGCACCGACAAAGTCACTGATAAATCTACAGACCTCTACAGTATGTACAGCAGCTCAAAGTTGACCTTGAGGTTTGTATAAAACATGTCTGATTGTCCCGTTTGACCTGTTATTAGTGATGTCGAACGTGTCCAGAGATCTCAGTAATGACCTTGGTAAGTGCAATGTGATCATAACTAATAGAATCCATGGCCTGAGTTACCTAAATAAAACCTGTGATGTTAAATAAATTGTGTTTTTACTAAATAAATCAAAGTGAAATAGGCAACAAGCCACAGATTTTGCTCATTGTGCTTGCATTTGTGATTACATTTGGTTTGAACAGTTGGTATCGTGAGTGATCATATACATCCAGATGTCTACGTGTAACTGTACCTGGGAGGGCAGTCCTGTCTGTTGCAGGGGACTGGGGAAGTGCTGGGTTTTGGGATGTGCTGACACATGCCAGGCTGAACATCCTTTCCATCCAGAGTGACACAGTGAATCCTCCGCAGCCAAGTCCCTCTGTTCCCACAGGAAGCGCTGCACGTGGTCCAGTCTCCAAAACGCCAGCCGAACCCTGTGGACCCAAACGTACAACACAATCCATACATAGGATGGAGGAAACGGCAACAGATAGAAGATTTCAGCACACCGTAGGAAGCAAACAGCTTTAACCAGCATCCAAGGCTTTGCTAAACTAAGTGTACATGCACAAATTATCAATTTTTTATTTCAGGTTTGAAATATCCATCTTACAGGTGAAAAAAATTGCCTGAGGGAAAGCCGAGACAGCTGGTGGAGGCACTGTATAATGCATAAAAGAAAAACTAAACACATACTGAGGTACTCTGTGGGAGAGTTTAACTCCACACAGTTACAGATTCCATATGACGTGGATACATCTTTAAGACACACCACTACGAGGCCCATGCTTGGGCTTAAAAAGCCCAGGTGTCCATGTATTCAACTTTTAAATTAACATTGATTGGAACGGTGTCCAAACGTCCTTGCCCTGGAGAGACAGTCTCTTCACTCAGAGAACTAAGGTTACAACGTAGCAGAGCGATCTCTATTTTATCAAGACTATTTCTCTACACACTTAAACTGACAATATCTGCACTGGTACATACACCAATCAGCCGTAACATTAAGACCACTGAAAGGTGAAGTGAATAACATTGATTATCTCGTTACAATGGCACCTGGCAGTGGGGGGGGGGATATTAGACAGCAAGTGAATATTTTGAACTTTGTGTTGGAAGCAGTAAAAATGGGTCAGCATAAGGATGTGAGCGACTTTGACGAGGGCCAAATAGTGCTAGCTAGACGACTGGGTCAGAGCATCTCCAGAACTGCAGCTCTTGTGGGATGTTCCCGGTCTGCAGTGGTCAGGACCTACGTACCAAAAGTGGTCCAAGGAAGGAAAACCGGTGAACCGGCGACACGGTCAGACCCGAGGCTCATTGATGCACGTGGGGAGCGAAGGCTGGCCTGTGTTGTCCGATCCAATAGAAGAGCTACTGGAGCTCAAACTGCTGAAAAAGTGAATGTTGGTTCTGATAGAAAGGTGTCAGAACACAGTGTGGTCAGGGTGCCCATGCTGACCCGTGTCCACCGTTAAAAAGGCGCCTACAATGGGCATCAGAACTGGACCACGGAGCGATGGAAGAAGGTGGCTCGGTCTGATGAATCACGTTTTCTTTTTACATCATGTGGATGGCAACGAGTTGGAGGTGTTGACTCGGCCTCCAAATCCTCCAGATCTCAATCCAATCGAGCATCTGTGGGATGTGCTGGACAAACAAGTCCGATCCACAGAGGCCCCACCTCGCAACTTATACAGGACTTAAAGGATCTGCTATTGACGGCTTGGTGCCAGATACCACAGCAGACCTTCAGAGGTCTAGTGGAGTCCAGGCCTCCACGGGTCAGGGCTGATTTTGGCGGCAAAAAGGGGACCTGCTCAATATTAGGCAGGTGGTCATAATGTTTTGGCTGTGCATACACACACTCCACACATGAACATAGATCAACTTAAAGCTCACCTTCAGTGTGAACATGGATCCAGGCAGACAGCATTTGTCTGGTGCTGTTGATGAAGGTCTGGCATCGGTACCGGCCTGAGAACTTCACCTGGAGCGTGTTGACCTCAAGGACACGACCTCCCACCAACATCCTGTACTGCAGACCCCGACCCGGACCGGGGCCCTGGGTTTGAGTCTGGGCTGGACCTGAAACCTCCTTCAGGGTCTGGTTGTTGTAGTCCCACCGCACTGGCAGTTTGTGGTCAGGAACGACCGGACAACCTGTCGAAAGACAAAAGGCAGACTGAATGTAAATATGTGACCTTTTAATGGACTGACGTGAAGAGGAGCTTTGTTTACAGGTGTCGGGGAGTAACTGTCGCATACGTGAAACAAGTTGTACAGAGATTTTTGTGGCTCCAGAGGGAGCTGTGCTAAAGTCTGATGAATTGCCTTAAGTGATGTCACTTGAGTACCTATACGCAGAATGTCTCCAGGCTTGATGAAGACACTCGTTCCCCGGTGTGACGCCATCAGGACCCTTCTCCTGTTCAGCTCTTGTGAGACTGGAACGATCCTGCCTCCTCCAGCAGAGTACGGACCTGAATACACACATTCACACCCAACATGTTATTCCAGATGGAGTCATCCAACCATGACGATCAAAATGAAGAGTTTTCGATCATCTGAGAATGAGTGTTGATATTAGTGGTATATATGAAGAGCAGTTTGGTACGACCCACCGTAGACCTGCAGGACAGTAGAAGCGGTGGACTTCCCTATGGCGTTAGTGGCGGTGCAGGAGTAGGTGCCTTGGTTGTGCAGAGAAACATTTCTGATCCACAGCGAGCCAGACGGCAGAGAAACAGCGCCGGCATCTAAAGGTCCGTTCTTTCTGTTCCACGTCACTGTGGGCTGAGGAACACCTGCCAGACAGACAACACAGAGGGACCAATCAAATGCATGAGTAACATATTAAATTACAGGCCCATATTACTATGGAATTATTCAATATATACAAGGTACCAATAAAATACTTACTGGATACTGAGACAAGTATGTAAGCACAAGATTTCTGTAGCTATTATAGTTTTCCCTTTAAACCTCCCGGGGTCAACACTGTCGTATACGACAGAAAAGTAGTTACCCTTTTTAGAATATCTCTGGAACGCTGCGATGTAGAGACTGGCTATGACTTGACTTGCATTGTGACGTACCGGTGACGGGGCAGTCCAGAGTGAGGTTGGCGCCCTGGCGAGCACCGACTCGTCCCCCGACCGTGGTCCTCAAGCTGTGGCCCAACACCACCCCGAGGTCTGAGACATTCCTCCATGACACTGTGATGGCTGGTGGCTCTGAAGTTTCACACACACAGATCAGTCACTAATACAGTAAATCTCTTTTGCATTGTTATGGTCATGTATTTTAGAAAATGACTGATGCTTGTTACATAATAAAGAACATACCTGGGAACCGTTAGAAATCACTATCCAATACTTTGTTTTATAACCAAATACCTGCAAAATTCCCATCAGCATCAACTGGACTTTGCATTTAAAGGGTCTGGGTAAAGCAAAAATCAATGTGTTCTGAGTTTGTCACAAACCTGCCACCAGTAGCTGAGACGTCTCGGAGTCTGAGCCGTGTGTGTTGGCAGCCGTGCACTTGTACAGGCCTCTGTCGAACGCTCTGGGCTGAAGGATGTGGAGTCCTCCCGAGCTGTCCCAGGAGACCCTGCAGACACACAAGGTCTATGTTTACATCAGACATAATAGACAATAATAATAATGTTTATTACCCTGTTGACTTCTTAGCAATGTTGCCGTATTCACAGAGCTACTACGTTGGTAAGTAATCGTAAAAGCAGTAAAAGTAGGTATAATTATTACTGGATGAAAAGGAGAGACCTCAGACAATCTGAAGGTTGTTTTAAAAGGTCAACCTCATGTTGCAGAGAGACAGCTTCAGCTGTCGTCGCGCTCGGTTCACTCCACAGCTACGATGCTTTGATAAAGTGGAGTCAATGTAGAACATTGTTTTTTACTCCACAGCACACAGGTCCTGTAAATGTCAATCAAGTCTCTGTCTCACCTTGGCTTTGAGTTGTGTCTGTCTGTCTTTCTTCCTCTAAGATTCTCTCTCTTGTGGTCAGATTAAAAGAGCAGACTGACATTTTGGGAAATGTGTTTGTTCGCTGTCATCACATCAGAAGATCAACATCAATATCATCTCAGTGCATCCGGTACAGAGCACCGAAGCAGCGGAAACTGAGGCCAGCTCCATCAAAAATACATTTAACAACTCCAAAGCTCTTACTTACATGTCATATCTTATCTTATATATTTAACCCATGTCAAATTGTAGTTTAGTTAGTACTGAGGCTCTTTGTTGACAGGCTAAGATCAGCGGGTGCACACAGCATCTCTAAAGTCCTCTCCTGATATTGATGTTTTTATCAGACTCTGGTTCATACGGCAACCCAAAACCTTTCTCAAAATGTCAGAGTGTCCCTCAGGAAAAGCCGAGCAAGTGAAGAAAAAAGTCACAAACAACGTTCGATAAATCCTGAGGTAAATATTGGGGTAATTTGGCAGTAATTCCAAAGAGCTTTCAAATAGGTTACTATCTGTAAGTGTTACTGAATGAACCAGACGTACGGACGCGGAGGGATGGATGTTCAGGATGGCACAGGTACGGAGGCATAAAAATGTTTAACATCCAAATTTTGTACGTTCTTCACAGCTACTCTCTCTTGCAGTGAGTCGTGGTGTGATTGGCAGGGCCTCCAGCAAATTGGTGATGGCCTCCATATGCAGCCGCCTGCTCCCACATCTGAGAGTATTAGCGAGCTGCGGCTCTCAAAACCTCAATCTGCATATCAAACCTGAGAATTGAGTAAATCATTTCTATTTTATTTTGGTTTTTAAAGGTTGGGCTATGATTTTTTATTCTACAAGGACATTAACAGTGCAAGTTCCCAAAATTGCAAAGTGTGTGGTTTTGCTTCCTTCTCACTTTTTCAAAAGGTCATCAGTATTCATGAGACGAGACCTACTCAATGAGACAGAAACTCAATAGCACAGTTCACTTGTGTGCCACTGGAAATGCCAGACGTTGCTTTGTATCCGCAGGCTGTTACAAATATCCATCACAACTCAGAAATATGGTGCATCAGCATATCTGGACAAACTGATGACACACGATACTAAAATCTGCTCGCTCTCATGTGCCCCTGGTTTCAAATATTAATAAGTTGCAATGTTGAACACTATATATAAAAAATAAAAACCTGATATGTGTACACTTCATGCAGTATAAATGACATTCCCACTTTGCTGTATCATCGCTCAACATGCCTCGAGGAAGCAGAACCAGCAGAGGAACCAAAGAGATGCTGTTCTGTGAAATTGTCTTCTACAGTCAGACAAATAAACTAGTTTGTTACCAGTTACCATAGCGACGCTTGTATTGTTTTCACCATGTGAATCTGTATGTGTGTGTGTCCTTTTAGCAAAATGTGGTCCTGGAGACAAGTGCAGTACTGTTTTGAGTAAGTTTGCCAGGTGTAACAAAAACATGATTCATATTTTCAGATGATTATACACTAAAGAAAATATACTTATTCATATTATATTAAATTTCTGCCAATAGATCCCCCTAAATCCTACACACTGGACCTTTAAAGTAGCAGTAGGCAGTATATTTTTGGCATCATTGGGCAAAAATTCCATAATAACCTTTCAGCATATTGTAATTCAAGT
>CAKAOH010041840.1:0-14524 GCA_916701665.1 Sebastiscus tertius | reverse complement strand
ACCTTTTTCCTATACAGTATATCATGTACCTTGTCCCTTGTTTGATTTAGCAACTCTTCTTCTTCTGTATTTTGTAACTATCGCTGGGTTTCCTTTTATCAGGGGAAAGTAACAAAACAAAAGTACTTTTATGCTTTCAAAACACTAAGATGTTGGGGGTTTTCTTTTTTCTTTCTTCTTAAACAAGTATTATGTACCACTCAGGAAACCTCTGCTCGTCCCTGTTTTCTAAAAAGAGCTGGGAAAAGTCTGAATTCTTTAATCAGTATGTTGACAACATGATGACTCTCTGTCTGGCTCTGGTTCAGCATCGACTGTAACACCTGTCTGATATGATTGTTCTTTCCTTGAGTGAAGAAATGAATAAAGACCTGAGTTGAACATTTTGTGTGTACTTACTTCCTCTATGCTGATGCTTGATTTAGCACCATCCGCCACTTGATCTCAATGAGACTAATGTTTGAATAAAGGATTAAAACTGTATCAGAAGATATGTAGAGTGAAATTGGAGTATTCATATATAGTTTATATACAATAAGTAGAGGAGAGTAAAGAATAACAGAACAACTAGGCTATACAATACAATGAAATTACAACACTCAAAGCTATATAAAGGGCAATACCCTAAGTGAGTGGACATAAATGTAAAAAATATAAATATATAATATATAAATATGCCCCCAGCGCAGAGCAGACAAGTCAGCACAAAGAGCGAGAGTTTGCATTAGTATAGTCAAAGTCTTGACAGCAAACATGGTAGAGTGTGCAGTTTTTGGATGTAAACCAGACCCTGGAGCTTCTTTACACTACCTACCAAAAACATCCCACTATATTTTATTGTATGTTTGACAACCACTAACGCTGTGTCAGCCACGGCCAGTTACAAGCTGACAAACAACTGACCCGTCTGCATTCACATATCTGGAGGTCCGAGGTCAAGGGACCCCTTTGAAAATGGACATGACAGTTTTTCCTCGTCAAAATTGTGCAGTTCAGAGTGTTATTTAACCTCCTTCATGACTAGCTAGTATGACAGGGGTGGTACTGATGGATTCATCAGATTTTCTAGTTTACTATGATACCAGTATGTTCACTCTAGCTTTATAACTGAGCCGCTACAACTCCCAGAGTTTGATTGTGTTAATGCGTTAAAGAAATGAGTGGCATGAGTGGCACATTAACGTGTTATTATTGCGTTAACTTTGACAGCCCTAAATAGAATATAACAGGATATATAGTATCATGTATAATGTGGGATGAACACAGTGTTGAGGACTGTTGAGATAACATGAAAGAAAGTAACAAGTGTTCTAGTATCTAGTGAGAATCAGTGCTAACATTAGCAAGCTGGGCTAACTATCTCCCATTTTACAAGTGGAATACAAACTCAACAGCACGATGGGTCCTCCCAACTGTTGGTTTTCCATTCTATCATTGTAGTGTTCTTTGCATTAAAATATGCTAATGTGTCATAAATTAAGCTTTTCACCTTTGGTACAGTCAACTTTTTAATGTAAAGAAATAATAAAATAGCACACAGTGGTGAAGTCAGGTCTGCACTTTATTGAATATTCTGCTCAAGAAGAGAGTAAACATATCCAACAGGTGTCGCTTTAGATCTACAAACATCAGCAATGTTTGCAAAAAATGATGTTAACACTGACTCTCTTAAAGAAAAAACAAGTTATGCATTTTTTTTTATGAGCTATGACTTTATATTTCAACATGCTAGTGTTGACATAGCAATTGCGTATTGATATAAGCTCTGTATTGATAAGTATCAGACTATAAAGCTCTATAAAAATCAGCAGAGTGCTTAACATCTAACAAAATGGTGTTAACAGTGAGTATCTCTTCAGAACAGTAAAGTCATGAACTGAACCTGAGGTCAGGGTTAAGGGACTTGACCTTAACAGAAAAACACAGACCAGAGAGTTTCCCTCTTGTTCTCAGAAAATATATCCATATACCAAAGTACTAAATTAAGTATGCTAAATTAAAGGCACTTTAGCTCCCTCATATCCGAACATAATCAACACGATAAATTCAACAAAACAGGTTATGCACTTTTTGACATGAGCTATGAGATCATATTTCAACATAATAGTTTTGACATAGCTGTTGTTAATCAATATAAACTCAGTTGAAGTATAAAAGAAAGTACATATATAGTCACTTCATCGTATCATCTATTTTCCTGGTCCCTCTGGGTTTGAATGCATTTTTTTAAATTTGTGAAGGACGTCTTAAGTTGTACTTTGAACTTTAAATGTAAACCCATATCCCTATGAACAGACCAGGATCGAACAAGTCTTGATCATTGCTCTTACTCAACTGGACTCAGGTACACATAGTTGCCTGCCCGACAAGCCCAGAGGCCTGGGTAAACAGGGTCAGTGAATTTGGTGTGAAAGGTGTGGAGGTGCCCCAGTGTGCCTGAGACGACAGAGTAGAAGGACAGAGTGCCAGCAGGCCAGTCCAGATACACCCCAACTCTTTTGCAGCCTGCAAAAGGAGATTCCATCACTATGCCCTTATGCAATACTTTAAGCATGTCGTCCTTCTGGCCAACAGCCCACGACATTTGATTAGCTCCAAAACCGCTGTCTAAACCATCTCCCTTTCTTTCAATTCTCTTGTATGCAACAGCTGCATAAACAGATTTCAAAGTAACTGTCTCATCACTCCACTCTACCTCCCAGTAATGGCGCCCAGATAAGCCCTCTTTGCACAACACCTGACTGTGTTTATCAAACCGCTCTCGGTTATCAGCATAATTCTGCCATTCTCCAACTGTTGCCTTCTTGTTTCCCTCAGACAGAGTGAGGTAGCCATTTGCAGTGTTTGGGTCCAGGGTGAGATCACAGGCATCTGTTGGAGAGACCAAAATAAAATGTTTTAACAGTCATTCTGATGGTCAAACAGGTTTCTGGAGGAAAGTAATTAGTATGGCGTATTTTTGACTCGAAAATGCATGAAAAATGACTTACGCCAGATCAGATCTCTTTTGTCTGTGATCTGCTCAGGAGGGACGTCAGGCGTTGAAAAATCTTCACTGACCAGATTGCCGTCCTTGTAATGGTAGATGGTTGCTCCTGTGTATTTCTCATTTGTTATGGCTGCTATGACGAAAGACAAACTCTTGTTGTTCTTCTGTGCTTCGGCAAGGTCATGGAAAGCTTTGGCTTTTTCTCTCATGTTGGTTACAACTTTAGGTGAGAAGTACCACTGGTCTTCATAGGTACTTCCTAATGCAGGTGAGCCCAAGTACTCGGCCATCCCATCAAGGTAGGCATCACCCTTTGCCATGGAGGTGAAAACAAAGCACAGAGTATCCTCTACACCTGGAGCAAGAACCTCTCTGTCCAGCTCGGACTGACTTAGGACGATCTTTGTTCCCTCCATGGCATCGACACAGGATCTGAAGACGTTGATTTCTCTCTCTTTCTGATCCAGCCACTTGCTCAGTTTTTCAGGACTGAATGGTGTCTTGTCTCGGTCTTCAAGGAGTTGTGTCAGTGAGCTCTCATGTTCTTCACCATTACGGATGGAGGGAAGTTTCTCTGCCATGTTCTGCTGGAGGTGAGATGCATAGTGATTGCACAATTTTTGGAAAGTGCTCAACTCTTCTTGAATGTGTGGAAAATCCTCTACCACTGTGTCTTCCAGAGAATCGTTGCATCTCATTTGCACTTCCCTTAAATCTTCTAGAGCATTCTGCATCTTCCCCACTAGTGCAAGGCTGATCTCACACGTCACCTTGGCAGCTTCGGGATTGAAATTCGTCAGTGGCATCAGCGAGACCTTCAGTGGAACAGCCTTCTCTCCCTTTTCTCCCAGTAGCTTCGGAAGTTGTATGAGGGTCTTCACTGCATCTCTATATGTTGTAGGGTTGCTGTCAAGAATGAAGTCTCCGATGAATTTGCAGGAGCATTTCTCAGTCAGGGACTTTTCTTCATCAGACAGCTTGGTGTCAACTTTTCCGTCAACATTAAATGAGGGGATCTTATTTATCACAGCTTTCATGCTGTCCTGGATGTCCTGAACGCTGCTGGCTTCCAACTTCTCACTGTCAAACACAAAGAAAGCATTTGCCCCATAAAGGATGCCTGTGACGACATGTGTTGCCAAGCCCTTCTCAATGACATCCTTTTGGTGGCAGTCTAAGGTTAGGAGGTCAACCATTGACAGCTGTTTGTAGCTGGTAGTAGCTTTGTACTGACACGTCACTCTGCTCTGATTCTTGTATTTCTTATGATCATTCAGATACTTGGCAGATCCTTCGTTTTCAACCAGTCCACTCAGGAAACTGGCCTTCAGAGAAGCAGAAACATCCAGCAAAGAGGACTTGGATTCAATGGAGTCAGATGTAGAAATTTCAAATGCACTGCTGTTCTGAGAGGTTTCAGTTGTCTTCTCTTGTAGAGTTGCATCATCCCACAAAGTCAAACCTATAGAAATTGGAAAAAAAAAGCAGCAACATCATTTTGTTAATATGAAGTCATATAATCATTTATATTTCTGCACACTGCAGCGTCTTCCCAAAGTTCCCTAAACAGCTACTACATTAAATGCTTCATAGGCATAAAACAGAAAGAAGAAGGATCTATGCACAGTTGATAACCATGGAGGACGCCGAGGGGAAACGAGGAGGTCATTTATTTCTAAAAAAGTCTCAAAAGTAAGTAAGTTGTAAGTTGTGATGGCAGCTAAAATAGTTTAAGTTTTTATAGTTTGCTAATTAATGTTAAGATAATGTTGCGTGCCCTTAATTAAAGCTAGCATAATTGTATTTCCTGAAGAAATTGTCTGAGATTGCTGCATCTGCTGCTGCTCGCCGGCCCAGCTTCTGAAACAATCCCAGCAACAAGTGTTGGTGATTCACGTCTGAAGGTACCGCCCACAATCAGAGGTAACCGAGTGATGCATTCAAGAGATATGGTGGTGTTTTATTAATGGCCACACGGTGGAGCTATTGGTGCTATGCTTCGACATGTCATGGAAAAGCCATGTATCAAGTTTCATCTTCTTAAACACAACAGATTATCATGTTATAGTGTTGTAGCGCCCCCTAATGAATCAGATGTGACACACTTGTGCATTGTGGCTGTATGTACAATATTACCGAATATGGTTGCAATCCAATTTAGCATTGAAGAGTTATGGCCTGTTAAGTGCATGAGGTCACACCTTCAAAGGTTTGGGGACCCATTACAGACAAACGGTAAGTCATACCCATAAACAAACTCAGAAGTTTCATTCAGGGTCATCTAGATGTGGTATGGACCAAGTTTGGTGAAGACTGGATGAAATATGTGGCGAAAGACACACGCACCCCTCCCACACGGCTGAGACCGTTCACTTTGAAGCTCACTGCTCCGATTATGTAAGTCGGTTAGATTCCATATTTAAACGTCTTAACCAGCACAAATTTGCCTTCGTTCTGCCATAAAATGAAATATAAAGAGTGAAACATTTCTAGTCCTGCTTTTAGGTCAAAGACTACAAAGGTCAAACTGTTATCAGCTATTGTAAATCAAGATATCATCAGAGAAAAAACTGTCAAACCCATTTTGTGTTGTTAAAAATTTGAGAACTACAGCGAGTTAGAAAGTTAAGAAGACAAGGAAAAAGTAGAGCTGTTCTGTTGTCAGTTAACATGGGTTTCATATGGACAGCTGCCTGCTGCACCCGTCACTTTAAAGCTGCTAAAGACAAATATGTATGTCTGTTTGGTTCCAAGAGAACATGTCAGGAACCAGTACAAATTTTACTACTTTTCGATGAAATGTGAAAACTGGGAAATAGAGCAAGTTAAAGATAACTTTTTAAGGAGAGTTTGCAGCAGCCCAAAATATTCATATTTCAATAACTATAACAGATAGCAAAGATTGCTTGCAGAAATCACAATAAAGTGTGATTCCACAGAATGGCTTTTGCTATGGTGTTCCTCAAGGTCTTGGTGTCTTAATGTGGTATTTTGAAGGGATTATTGATCATTTTTATCAATTCTCCAGTGGTAAAAAAAAAAAATGGTTAAATTTAGCACTAAATCGCTGTAACAAATGGTATCAACCCAAACACTGCTGCAACAACTTATGATCCATAATAGAGCACGGAGATGACCATCATATACTTTTATCATCATGTTCTAAACCCTGATACACTTTCACAATTCATTTTAAAGATAGGGTCGACGATGTTGGAAAGCTAGCATAATTTGAGAGTAGCAGCTCCGTCTAATTAATCTTTAATTAATGAAGTAATTCATGTTTATTTCTGATTATGACTAGAACAATTTGACACACAGTGCTGATCTGCATCTCAAATTAATCTTAAGGTTCCCCGCTTTCAGATGATGTACACCACTTCTATGTGACATCTGCTGTTGACCTGCTATCTCCCCCTAAAGACCTCCCGCACCCCCCTAAAAAAGACAAAAACGGGTCTATTGTGGGTCTCAGGGGGTTAATAAAGATATATTCTGAGTCATGACTTACCTGGGATCAGTGCATCCCTCCGAGCATCATAGAGCATTCCTAGGGTGAAAGGTCGACCCAGGGCAGCAACGTCCATGAGATCTGAGTCCATTTCTCCAACCTGTTGAGAAAAGTGACCAGACGGCCTTCAGTACTTGATTTACACTATTAAGTAATGTTGAGAGTTAAGAGACAGAAAGCCTGACAGTCTATTGTACATGGAAATGCAGTATTTCCCTGAAAACACTGGTCTGCAAAAGACAAATTTCCACTGAGATGGACGATTAAGTAAGTCAATCAATCAATCAATCAATCTGACAGTGATAGTTTTACACAGAGTTCAGTAAAGGTCTAATACTGTACATATATATCTGTTTTCATCACCCTCTGTCCGCCCAGTTTGTCCTCACCTGGTGAAGTTGTGTAGATCAGCTGAGTCGTGTAGGAGTCTTCTTGACTTTCAACTGGAGCTTCCAGTGTGATGATCTGTGATGTTGTGAGATCATTTATATCCTGTCAGATAGTCTCTACTGCCGACTCCTCCCATGACACGCCTCCAGACATGACAACACGTGACACCTGCAGTCACATTAGAACTTTAATAATGAGGCATATGTTAGAGCCATTTGTTCAGTAGATATATCTGTGGTTAATTTACATTTTATTTAATTTGCCTGAGATAAATAACTCTGTAGTTTCACTGCAGTGTGCTCAATAAGGACCAATTGTGACTGCAGCCAGCCCTGTATTCTGATTGGGCAAAAGCTAAATTGTGCTGCATGTGTTGTATTTGAAGACTAAAGAAATATTTTCAGTAAACAGCTGAAACGAAGAATATGGACTACGGAGTTTTATTGAAACACGCGTCAACTAAATGCTTGGAATCTATAGCTTAAGTGGGCATTTCAAGAAATAGACGGAGCCACACTTACAGCATACATTAACCTTTATAAAGCCAGGCATCTCAAAGCAACACAACATTAAATAAAATAAAAAATGTGGCTTACATCATAACAGAACCCCCCCCCCCCCACCCCCACCCCCTAAAAGAAATCAAATATGTCATAAACTTGTCCAGTTCAAGTTCAGCATCACACTTTGGCAACTTTTTGTCATGGCTTAAATGAAATTAAATGAAACAAAACATGTTGACTCTGGTCATTTACAGTTTACAGTTATGAACATTACTAAGTTACAAAGTTGTAATTTCCGATGGTATGAGTTTGTTTTTTTGGTGCAGTGCTTTAAGAGCCAGTTCAAAGGCTAAAGCCTGGCCTGGCATACTGAAAATACATCACTTTAACTGTTTCATACTGCATATTACTGAGGAACGCAGTATGCAGCATGTACTCTATATATGCCACACTGCAAAAATGGTTCAAGAACAAGTTGGAGGTGTTGACTCGGCCTCATTGATGCACATGAGGAGCAAAGGCTGGCTCGTGTTGTCCGATCCAATAGAAGAGCTACTGGAACTCAAACTGCTGACAAAGTTAATGCTGGTTCCGATAGAAAGGTGTCAGAACAGACAGTGCATCGCAGTTTGTTGTGTATGGGGCTGCGGTGTCAATCACTGCAAAATCTATTTTGTTGTTTCAGCAGTTACTCAGAAACTATTACAAAACTAATCAAGTATTTGTTCCACAGAAATCATCAGGTCATAGGAAGGTCTTTATAGTCATATTTACCAGTAGGTGTGTCTTCACTTCTGTAGAAAATCTTCTGTTACACATTAACTACTGTAAATCGTATTATGCTGGCTTTTTGCCTGTTATCCACAACTTGATGACTTTCCACAGCACTGGCTAGTGGTCCAAGTTGTCAACTAGTCGGTGGTGCCCTTTGAGCATTATGTTCACCAGGGATGTGCAATCCTGTAATTGTGTTGTTTCAATAATAGAAAATGTTAAACTGCATTTTTAATCTGCTTCTGGGTCAGAATACACATAGTCAGAGAGAACCGATTGGCTGAAAGACATAATAAATTTGGCAGAATTCCTCAGTCCTGTCAGGGAATATGAAAACCTTGTGAAAGGATGATTTGTACTAAGCTGTCATGAGCCAGACTGCCCTCACTGGAAAAAAGGTTCATCACAATGTGTTGTTTTTTTTTCAAATGCTGAAAGCATTTCAACGACAAGAAATGTCTTTTGGCCGTGCAAATAATGACTGTCCTCTCTCTAGGCCAAACGTAGTGGGACGTTATTTTAGCACTGCAAAACCTCTTAGGGTGGATAGTTTGGTCAGCAGACCATGCAGGAGACCGCTATTTGCATCCTGTTTGCTATGTTTGTTGGAAACTGGGCACTATTAAACTTCCTGACCTGAACAAAGTTCATTCTGTTAAATACCCATATGCCTTTCTGCCAAAATACACCGATCAGCAATAACATTAACAACATAATGACCACTGACTGGGGAAGAGAAAAACATTGATTATCACGTTACCATGGCACCTGGCAGTGGGGGTATTATACTGGACAGCAAGTGAACATTTTTGGGGTCAGCAAGGAAATCCTCACAACCTTCTACTACTCTTTCATTGAGAGCATCATGACTTTCTCAATCACCTGCTGGTTCTACTCCATTAGCCTTCAGAACAGAAACCGCCTGCAGAGCACAGTCAAAGTCTGCTCCAAATTATTGGACTTCCTATTAGAGCTCTCTCCACCCTATGCGAGCAGCAGTTGTTAAGGTCAGCCGGCAGGATCTTACAGGACCCCTCACACGTCCTGTTCCCTGCATTTGAGTGGCTCCCCTCAGGACGACGACTTCGCTGCCCAGGCTGCAGGACACAGAGGAGAAGGGCAACATTTGTCCCCAAGGCTGTCCTGCTCCTCAACTCCCAACCATCCCTGCCCCTCTACTCACCCAACTAACCCCCACCCCCCTACCCCACCCATCCATATGTACATCCATATGTACCGTATACTGTGTACACTGCATTATTTTCACTATTTTTAAGTATTTACTAGGATTAGTACTATATTAGTATCACTTTTTTTTAACTTTCAAGATGTTTCAAATGTCCTGTTTCGTGTTGTTAATTGTACTACTCAATGAGCCTCTACAATTGCCCCTCGGGGACAAATAAAGTGATTTGAATTGAATTTAATTGAAATTTTGAACTTTGAACTTTGTGTTGGAAGCCGAAAAAATGGGCCAGCGTAAGGATGTGAGCGACTTTGACAACAAGGGCCAAATAGTGCTGGCTAGACAACCGGGTCAGAGCATCTCCAGAACTGCAGCTCTTGTGGGATGTTACGGTCTGCAGTGGTCAGGACGGTCGACAGGGTCAGACCCGAGGCTCATTGATGCACGTAGGGAGCGAAGGCTGGCCCGTGTTGTCCGATCCAATAGAAGAGCTACTGGAGAAAGGTGTCAGAATACACAGTGCATCTCAGTTTGTTGCGTATGGAGCTGCGTAGCCGCAGACCTGTCAGGTTGCCTGTCCTGACCCGTGTCCACCGACCAAAAGCGTCATGGAAACGGTATTCCCTGATGGCAGTGGCCTCTTTCAGCAGGATAATGCACCCTGCCACACTGCAAACATGATTCAAGAATGGTTCGAGGAACACAACAACGAGTTGGAGGTGTTGACTCGACCTCCAAATTCTCCAAATCTCGACAAACAAGTCCGATCCACGGAGGCCCCACCTCGCAACTTCCAGGACTTAAATGATCTGCTACTGACGTCTTGGTGCCAGATACCACAGCAGACCTTCAGAGGTCTAGTGGAGTCCATGCCTCGACAGGTCAGGAGGGTGACCTACTCAATATTAGGCCGGTGGTCATAATGTTATGGCTGATCGGTGTATTTCTTACTGTATATTCGGGTGTCAATCACTGCAAAACCTATTTTGTTGTTTCAGCAGTTACTCAGAAACTATTACAACACTAATCAAGTATTTGTTCTGCAGAAATCATCAGGTCATAGGAAGGTCTTTATAGTCATATTTACCAGTAGGTGTGTCTTCACTTCTGTAGAAAATCTTCTGTTACACATTAACTACTGTAAATCGTATTATGCTGGCTTTTTGCCTGTTATCCACAACTTGATGACTTTCCACAGCACTGGCTAGTGGTCCAAGTTGTCAACTAGTCGGTGGTGCCCTTTGAGCATTATGTTCACCAGGGATGTGCAATCCTGTAATTGTGTTGTTTCAATAATAGAAAATGTTAAACTGCATTTTTAATCTGCTTCTGGGTCAGAATACACATAGTCAGAGAGAACCGATTGGCTGAAAGACATAATAAATTTGGCAGAATTCCTCAGTCCTGTCAGGGAATATGAAAACCTTGTGAAAGGATGATTTGTACTAAACTGTCATGAGCCAGACTGCCCTCACTGGAAAAATGGTTCATCACGATGTGTTAGTTTTTTTTCAAATGCTGAAAGCATTTCAACGACAAGAAATGTCTTTTGGCCGTGCAAATAGTTTAGTTTAGTTTAGTTTATTAGTTTATTATATCGTGGACAATCCCAATTAATTGACTGTAGCAATAACAGTAAAAAGGGCAGCTTTAGCCAACATGGCTAATATCCAGCTGTAGTCCCCGGCCCGATGACAAAAGGCACCCTAAAAAGAACAAAACATTACAGCACATTGATTAAAAGGAAAGCGTTAAGACAGAGAAGAAACAAGATAGATCAATAAAGATAAAAGAGAACAGTAAAACATCAGTACAATCATGCAGAGACAGCACATATAATCAAAACATACATGAAAACATCAGTACAATCACATTCAAATAATGACTGTCCTCTCTCTAGGCCAAACGCAGTGTGATGTTATTTTAGCAGGAATCCACGAGGTTGGATTACACCATGCCAGCGGTCTGCAACCTGCGTCTCTTCAGCTCCTCTCCAGTGGCTCCCTGTGGATTTTTTTGTTTACATTTTCATTTTTATTTATCATTGTTGTAGGTCTATGGTACGACGGTACGAAGGAGTATTAGGGCCACATTGAGGAAAAAAACTTTTTAACTATCTTCAATACAGTAATCACTGACTAACTAAGGTGGGAAAAAGGGATGTTTTCAAAACCAAGTCCAATAACAATGTCAGTTTCTTTATTAGACCACAGACCTCAGTGTGAAAAGGTTTCATAGGAACCATTTCCTCAGTAGAATGTAGTTACATTGAAAACTATACATGAATACATTGAGATATACAGTATAATATGAAGTCAAAGCATCAAAGACTTTGAGATAAATTCAAATAATTCTCAACCATATACCATAAACATATCCCATTTCTTTGAAACTGTACTTTTGTTGGAGTATGTCGCAGACACACATTGAGGACGGAGGTCAAAGTGAGGCTCATAGAGGAAGTGAAAGTGGGAGCAGCTCCTTTAAGAGGAAGCAGGTTGGATAAGTCTTCTAACATGTGATTGCATATAGTCAGATAAAGGTCAAGGCTCCAAAACCTCTCCTACTATATACCATGTAAACATCATTTGTATGATATTTGATTCATGAGTTCCTGAGACCGCTACATTATTATCAAGATCAATAATTACCTGAAAATCCTAGTGTAAACAAAGACAGAGTTAAAGGTCACCTATTATGCAAAATGCACTTTTCCATGTCCTTTAAACATCAATATCTGTCCCCAGTGTGTCTACAGGTCACCATAGTATCATAAAAGACCATCCTCTCTCCTTTTCTCCTGCTCCGTTTGTCCGGAAATGGGTGTCGAAAACCACTTTGCTTTTTTTCCTTCTCTTCTGACGTCATTAGAGAAATGCAAGCCATGTAAGGGTTTCCTGGTGGAACCAGAGCAGAACCTTCAGTAGCTGACCCCGCCCCTCAGCGCGTCACTCCGTGATCCACAACCGAACTTGACCAAAGTAGCTCCTACTGATAGTCTGAAAGAACCAGCAGGACAGTCTTCACTACTCCCATCAATTAAATATAACATGTTCTTTCACAAAGGCTTTATGTAATTACACTGTTTCAACAGCTGATATTTATATACTATATATATTTGATGTCATGCATGTAGAAGAGTACAGGTAGTGACTGTAAGCAACACAACACATTTCTGTTTCACAGTCAAACTTTATTTGAGTAGACAGATGACAATATTAATTATAAACAGCATTTTTAATCATCCCACCTGCCAGTTATGTTGACATGGTACAGGAGAAAGTCTTTGAGCTCAGGTAAACTATGGTAAACTAAGCTCCGGTGGTCTGTAGTCATGATAACAGAGACAGCTCCTACAGTAATAACCATTACTCTGATTACTTCCATACGTTTATCAGGTGTCTTTTACCAGAAATAATGAACTGACTACTGTTTCACATCTTCTATTTTCCCCCCTGATGGTCGCTGTGTTTACACACCGTCTCATAGCGGTAGCATTGAGACGGTGTGAAACAGAGAGCAGATAGTTGTATCTCCATGTAAACAGCTGTCTGCTCTCAGCTGTCTGCTCTCCTCTGGGTGATTCTGTCGGTCATTTCTCACAGATGGATCTGTAAAGACAGACGTAAAACAGAGTGTATGTTTACGGTTTACAGAGTTGATGCAGAATGTAAACACTGAGCTAACTAACAGATATAAACAGCATTATTCACCTGAGAGAGCCGTCAGGAGAACCTGGAGTCTGGACCGCAGATGTTGTTCATTTGTCGCCGATTTCTGATCAGATTCCTCCGGTAACGTGCGCTGGGTGAAGTTTCTGGTTTATAAACTTTAAAGTGGTTTTATAAACTTTTCTTAGCTGATCCCTTTACCTTCAGAGCTACAGGTAGATTCTCCCTCAGTGAGAGCTGAGTTGCTCCGGGAGGGGGGCGGGGAGAGAGTGACGCTGTGTTGTTGATGACGTTTGATTGACAGAAACGCTGACCAATCAGAGCAGAGTGGGAGGAGACAGGCTGTGAATCAGGGGTTTTCAGACAGGCTGAATTAGGCTCCGAGGCAGGCAGACTCAGGCTGCAGTATGAGAAGAATAAAGGGTTTTTTGAACATTGCATGTTCAAGCGCAAAATTAAAATACATCTATGAACCTGGAAATGAGCATAATATGAGACCTTTAATACATTTAAAATCCAAGCAACAATAGATCAAGGAGGAGCTGTGTTCCACGAGGCTGCAGGTGCATGAAGCAACACACAATAGTTAAAGGGTCATCAATCACGATGCCTGGATCTCGCCAGTGGGCTACCTGCAGGTCTGAGAAGTGAAGTCAGTGCTGAAGTGTCTTAAACCTGCATTCTCTCTACCAGCCAGCAGGGGGCTCTGGGTGCTAAAAGAAGTCTTTTATATAGAAGTTTATGAGCAAATGAGCCTATTCTCTCTTGATTTATTACCTCAGTTAACATTGTAAACATGAGTTTATGGTCTCAATCTCTAGTTTCAAGTCTTCAATACAGCATGATGTTCATTTAGTAAATTATGGTCCCGTGGTCCAGTGTGTTTTCACTTCATCAAAGTTAATTATAACTGTTAAAAGTTAACGTGATAATAATGCGTTAACGCAAATAAACACCACTAATTTCTTCAAGGTTAGGAGGTTGTAGCAGGCTCAGTTTTAAAAGTAGAGTGAAGATACTGGTATCATATGAAGATATGTGAATGAAAATGGGTTCTATGGATACCCACGAGTCTCCCCTTTACAGATATGCCCACTTTTAAATATTTATGTATATATATATATATTAAAGGGACTGTTAACAGCGACACCTGTGGCCTCAAATCACTCAGAGTTCCAGCAGAAGCTGTCCGAGGAGGAGAGGAAAGGGCTGAAGGTTTTCCTCGCCGTCACAGATGTTGACACTTTCTCTCTGGAGCTGCATGAAATCCTGCTGCTGAAGACGAGCACCGCCGCGCCCGACCAGCGTTACCAACCACACTGGGAGTAAGCACCGACCATTTGTACTAAAACCCCCTCTATAGTGAAAACACAACTCACCATTTGTGAGTTTTTGTTGGAGTTGATGCACCAAATGGTGAAACAATCCTAAAACATTTGCATTATTGACATCTATTCCCGAGTTTACCCAAGAGGTGTTTTTAGGAATTGTTTGAAAGCT
>CAKAOH010041839.1:0-29500 GCA_916701665.1 Sebastiscus tertius | reverse complement strand
AGAAGCATATATGTGACACACACACACACACACACACACACACACACACACACACACAAAGATGAACATGACTGACATCTTTTCTGAATTGTATGCATTGTTTAAAGTGTAACACATATTTGTAAAACAGTAATGAGTCTCATATCTGGCTGAGCTCTGGCAGAGCCCCGTCACTTCACAAGACACGGGAAACCTCTGCTGGTCTGGAGGAGCTGCAGCAGTTATTTCTGCACAAACGTCCACTGAACATTCACTAGATATTCTCAGAGCTAAACTAACTCTCCTACAGTGTGGAGCGAGCAGCATGCACGTGAGAGGTGGAGAGAGAGAGAGTGAGAACGAGCACGGTGTGTGAGTGAAGGCACCAGAGGAGCAGAGTACAGCAGAGACTCCGGTCCTGGAGACCAAAGCTACGGTCTCCCCCACGTCCTCCGACCGCCAACACTGTTTAACAGACGGGCTTCACTAGATACAACCAAGAGGTTTTGGGGCTTCACTGTAGTTTGTGTTGGAGTCTGAGTCTGAACAGCGGAGCCACACGCGAGCACGCATGAGACACCAACCCGCAATGATTTATACGTGGAAGAAGTTACAAACAGTTCTTTAAGATTGTCATACAATTTATTAAGTTTTATATAAAACAACAAAATGGAATAAGCAGGTGTCAAAAATGGAAGAACGGAAAAGTTGCAGTGCAAAAGTATATCACCTTAACGTTGTTTTAGAAGCTCCCTGTAACTTCATGTTCAGGTGCAGTGCCCGTTGGAAACGTGCCTCTTCAGAACAGGCTGAGTTCTTGGCCTGTGGTGGTGCTGCCTGCAGCTTAATGGAGAACCTCTCATACAAACAACTTCACACACTCACACCGAGCTTCCTGAGCAATACACCTGCCATGACATAGTTGCATCACAAATACAAGTCACAGCTACTCACAGTCAGAAACACCGGTGAAACACACTCTGGTTCACAGGAATAAACACTAAGGGCAGACTTTGCTGTTAGACGAGGTCCAGTAGGCATCTGCCTAAAAGGGCCCCGAACACCTATAGATTTGTTAGGATGTTTAGATATGAGAAATATTGAATTATGTTATTGTTCTAACTCATTGCACCCCAAAATAACTTACAAAAGGCCCCCAAAGCTCTTAAAAAATATGCAACTCAACTGTATACTATACTGCGCACTTCTACTTCATTGAAGTACTTTATTTACCTGACAGAGAAATGTTACTGGGCACATTGCAGATTCAGATTTAACTCACAAAATATCACAATTAAAATAAGAAGCATAATTATTCATTAAACTATCCAGTATCATATTAGACCTGAAAGCTCCAGCTCCAACATCAGCGGCTGTTTTTCTCGGTCCGGTTCCTCATCTCTCCAGGCCGGAGCGATTCTCTGGGAAATCCGGTCGCTGCCGCTCGTTCCCGGTACAGCGTGGGCTCCTCCTTCCTCATGCTAAGGTAGCCTACATCATCACTCACCTTTCTGGCAGAGCTGAAGCCTGGTCTACGGCGGAGTGGGCCTGAGACTCCCCTATCTGTCACTCACTGACTCTTTTCATTGAGACTTTTAATAAAATCTTTGACCACACCGCTCCCGGTCAGGAGGCAGCTGTAGCCCTCATAGGACTGTGCCAAGCAGACAACGGGTCGCAGATTAGGCCATTGAGTTCCGCACCCTTACGGCTGACAGCGGCTGGAACACCCCCTCCCTGGTGGCAATGTTTCGATGTGTGCCATTTGGTCTCACCAGTGCTCCAGCAGTGTTTCAGGCGCTGCTTAATGATGTCCTCCTCATCTTTTCCACGGACGAGGAGACACATGTTCAGAATGTTTGCCAGGTTCTGCAACGCCTTTTGGATAACCAGCTCTTTGTCAAAGCCGAAGTGTGAACTCCACATCTCCACTGTTGGATGTATAAAAAATGTGAGATAAATTTGCTATAAATTGTGATTAACTATGGACAATCATTAACTATGGACAATCATGAAATTCAATATTTGAATCGATTGACAGCCCTACTGTTTATACGATCTTTTTTTTTCTTATGCTTCTTGTGTTGTCTTTAACTGTTGCTGCTAATCTGAAAAGGGGGCGGGCGTAGCGTTGTTAGCATTGAGCTATAAACTACAACACTGGATTAAGGTTCATTGCTAAGAATTGTTTTTGGAGTGTCCCTCCCCCATGTGGTTACAAATGACATTAACATCATTAAAATGTAATGTCCCACTAATCTCCCTTCCTCCGTCTTGACTTTATTTTTAGTGACTTGTCATTCCTGTGAAATAAGAGGAATTAAAACATATTTTCATCTGATAAGAAAACATGAATTTAAGATAATTTGAGTATAACATCAACTAGTGTCTTATTTTGAAAAGCTTAAGGGTGACACAACTTGAATATAAATGAAAAAAATGTTTTAATGAGCCACTTTATTAATCAAAGGCCACATTTAGAGTGTGTCAGTGCAGAGGCTTGTATCAATGTGTCCCGCTCTTATTAAACACAGACTAAAGGTCTTTTGTCTGTCTCTGTCGCTCACTGCCACAAGTTATGTTTGGACAGGTTAATTGTTCAAGATTGATTTTTCACCCTCTAGGGTATGGACACACACACACACACACACACACACACACACACACACACAAACTCTAGAGTACAGAGACACACACACATATATATGTTAATACTCCGGATACACTGCACACATTATATTTTGCTTTTGTTCTCACTATTCAATTAGACAACACTAAATGTCAGAGTCAAATTGCCTAACAAAAACAAAGACAATGCATTATTTTGTTTTTCAGCTGCACAAGCTGTTGCTTTGTTGGATCAGTCAGTGAGGCTCTGCTCAGTGTTCTTGAGGTGAGTTTGACTCAGTATCAATTCAAATGAAATCAAATGTGATATGTTTCATTTTGTTCTACTTTGTTGCTCTCAGCTCTCTGAGGACCCTGATGTGTTCCTCCAGAGACACTCCATCACCAACGTTGTCCTCCTGGTAGAACCTATTAACCTCCTCCTGGCTGTTGGCATAATGCTGCTGATGACCTTACACTCTTAGAAATAACGGTGTCAACTACAATTACATAGGGCTTGCCCTCGTAGGAGAACCCTTTTTGGTTCCTATTAGTACCTTTTATAAAGGTTCCACATTTCAGATAGTTCTGCCTAGAACACAACATAAAGCATTGTACCTAGGACCAACTGAAAAAGGTTCCACTCAAAACCCCTTATGAGAGGTTCTTCAGAACCAGAACCCTCTTTGGTGGTTGTATCCAGAATCCTTCCCCCTTCTAAAGGTGCTAATAAGAACCCACCCATAGGGTTCTACCAAGAACCCTTTTATATCCCTAAGATCTTTCTCCACACAGTTTAGCATGTTAGCCTGGGGCCATGGGAACCACATCCAGCAGATTTAGGCCTCACGAGGCTCCTAAAGGGCTGGGGCTGATGTATTGCAGCACAACCCACAGTTTTTGGGGGTGTGGCTGAGAGGATCTTTTGACATCCATGATTTCGATAATCCTTGAAGAACTCTTTCTTCCAAAAAGGGTTCTTTGAAGGAAAAGGGTTCTTAATGGAATCCTTAGTCTTACAACGAATCCTTGAAAAACGTTTCTTTCTTCAAAACAGGGTTGTGCTGAGGCCAATGGTTCTGGGTAGAACCTCAGACCTTCAGGAAGTATCATTTTGGAACCCTTATCTTTAGAGTCCTAAAGAAATGATCATCCTGATGGGATGTTTTTACACCTTCCACCTCACACACTCCAAAGCAGCTGCTACTTTGTTCACCGTGATTCAACTGAGGCACTTGAAGGACAGGATTCATGAGCGTGACCTTACTCAATCTGATTTTTAGTTATTTTTATGGTTTGTTTACAAATTGATATGTGTGTGTGTGTGAACTTGAATTATGTGTCCAATATTTGTTAGTTCTGTGAGGATGCTTACATTTTGAACTGCTTTGTTGTTGTTTTAGTTTTTTTAGAAGACTAGGCTTAACTAGATTTCTTGAAATTAGTTTTTCCGATATTATTTCAAGATTGTGCTCTAATGACGGTCGGACAACCTGACTTATTTTAAGATACCTTATTAAGTAAAAATCCCTTACTGCGCAGGCAGCAAGATTTGCTTGTTTTAAGCACAAGCAGGCTTATATCTAGAAAGTTTGGCCTTGAATTAGTTAGGGCTTTTTTGCTGTGACTGGTTTTCTTTCAGCTCAGTGGGAGAGTCTTTACAGAGAGCGTGACTGACATTAGCTTGATTTGTGTGTGTGGGTATTAAAGTTGACCTGAAACATTCAACCAAGTTGAGCTGGTTTACTAAAGGGATTTCCACTCTAATGAACTATGATGTAACAAACAGGACATGCTTGGTTTTGGGTATGCTAATGTTGAGCCGGTAGCTAGCTAGCAGAAGCTACCGGCAAGTTACATAAACAAACGCTATAACGTGGTTTTCACAATAAAGTAGTGCTTTGGGCCTTTATTTTCTTAAAGACCCTGTCTTTGAACGGTCTGAATGAGACTGAGGAGGAGAGACAGGTGATCAGAGACGGGAGAGGACGAGAGATGGAGAGACAGAGACAGGTGATCAGAGAGGGGAGAGGACAGGAGATGGGGAGACAGAGATAGGTGATCAGAGAGAGGAGAGGAGAGCAGATGGAGAGACAGGTGATCAGAGAGGGGAGAGGACAGGAGATGGGGAGACAGAGACAGGTGATCAGAGAGGGGAGAGGACAGGAGATGGGGAGACAGAGACAGGTGATCAGAGAGGGGAGAGGACGGGAGATGGGGAGACAGAGATAGGTGAGCAGAGAGTGGAGAGGACGGGAGATGGGGAGACTGTTTGTTGTTTGCTGTTTTCATTGTCATATTGGCAACCTTTTATTTTGTAGTAGTCAATATCTGCTGACAGGTTTTCGATAGACATCTCTTGTAATATATGAGTGTATGTGAGTGTGTGTGTGTGTGTGTGTGTGATCATGGACATATAGTGTACCTTTTCACACAGGAATATTGATGATGTAATTATATATATTTTTCCCCTCTGGATTGTGCAGATGAGTGCATTAATTATTAACAGCTGCATGTGTAAAATGATCATTAGGAGTTGAAGAAGATCATAAAGCTTTGCTTATAAGTGTGCTGTCTAGAAAACTACTTCAAACGTAAGCTGTGTTGAGTTGGATACTCCACTTTTGTTTTTTGATATGAAAATAAAACAATGAAACTAAGCATATGTTACCATCTTTGAAACACTAGTGTTGCTGTTTCACGAACACCCCACATCCCCCTTTCAGCTAGTCCTTTGAGCAGCTCATCCGTACTGGTCATATAGTTTGGGACCATTCGTCCCTAGTTCAGAAAGGTTGAAGATCAATTTCGTAATGGTTTCGGGACGTGAGCCTTGTGCCCTTGCACATGATGTTGTTGAACATACAGTATATTGCTCAGACTTATTCCATATACATACATGTACATACAACTAAGCTTCATGTACACTGTCATTTAATTGCTGGTAATATTTAGATTCATGAATGGATCGTTATTCCTTGTTATTCAAGACAAGAAGGCTAAACTGTTTTGTGCTTAGAATTAAAGCTGTAGGTAAGTTTGGAGAATGGCGCAAGGTCCCTAAAATAAACTGTCCCTCCCTGCTTCTCACTCCCAAAGCCCCTCCCTTCAAACTATCGTCACATCCACAATTCTTTTTCAAGTCACTTTTAAAGTACTGCATACATCTTTCTGATACTTTTAGCTATTGTGCAGTCGTTGGGTGTTTTAGCACAACCGAACAACGTTAACGCTAAACTCAAGAGCAGCACATTGATTAGACACAGTTACAGGATAACGTGCTTAAAGCTGCAGTAGGAGAGATTGGAGCAATTATGATTAAAAAAAGTTATTTTTATAAAACGGTCACTATATGGTGACAGTAGTACATGAAACAGGTAACCTGAAAAAAATCATGTTCCTCTGTGTCCTCCGGTGCTCCTAACGGCATCTGCACGATTTCACATACCGGAGGAAAACAAGCAGTAAGAGCTGATCTGAGGTCTGCTGTCCATCCGCCATCTATGAGAGCCGGCTGTCAGTCACTCATGAACTCCGACCAAACGATCAAACTAGGCAGAGCTGATCAAATATGAATCAATATTCTGTTACGTTAATGCCTATTTCTCTCCTCAGATGTTCTCAGAATCATCTTGTAGCACGGTTTAGCTGTAAATGAGAAAGTTTGTGACGCCACCGCCATTGTGAAATCTGGTGAAGGAATGCCAAGTACCGGTCACATGACCGGAGCACAGCCAATAGGAATGCTCTCACTCTGAAATGACCTGTGATTGGTCAAAGTCTCCCTTCACAGGCTAGATGTTCTAAAGCCTGAAAACAGAGCCATGAGGAGGAGCAGAAGTCTAGTTATCTCTCAGAACACTTGAATTACAGCATGCTGGAAGGTTATTATGGGATTTTATAATAATATTATGTGTTCCATATATAAATAACTGAACATCTCACTTTTTTATAATATGGGACCTTTAAGGCATAGAACAGTTCAATAAATTTGACCTTATTTAGGTTTTTCAAATGAACATCAACATAGTAGTAGTCATAGTTCCTCCAATGAAGTCAATGATTTCTCACAGAGATTGACAGAGTAGTAGTAGACACATGGGACACTACAATTGCCAGAAAATCTTGACAATTAGATTAAACTAACTCTCCTGTGACATCATCCGTGACATGATGGAATGTTGCCATTGTGATGTCATAAATGATGATGTCACATAAACTGTGACATCATAAGTGACATCACGGAACGTCGTTGAAAGTTTACTTATAGAACCCCCGTTACGCCCATCAATCACATACCACGCGTAGGACGACAGACAGGGACCGAAGACCGAAGACAGAAGACTCGCAGTTCTTCCACTGTCAGCAGACGGAGGTTGCCCGACGCAGACGCTAGGCAACGCCATTAACCACGAAGGGAAAGCATTAATGCACTAAGCATTAATGCTTTTCATTTGTCTTAGTGTTTTTTTTAGGTAGCATATTTTACTGTATTTAATATTAACATAGTTGTATTCACAGTTCCCTTGATGAAGTCAATGATCTCTGTCATTCAGACTAAACTAACATTCCTGTGATATCATCAGTGGTTTCATCTGTGATGTCATAAATGATCATGTCACATAAACTGTGACCTCATCAGTGACATCACATTTTGTGGTTGCGTCCAAAATTCCATACTTACATGCTATTTAGTACGCTAAAACAGTATGTGAGATATTTTAGTAGGTCCGAAACCTTAGTAGAAAACCAAGAGTACGCAAATTGCATACTATTTCCGGTAGAATATTACAGTATGCAACTTTGAACATTACGGTGGCATAAATATCCCACGATGCAATGCGGTAGTGAAGACAACGTTCATAATAGATGTCGACAGACAGCTCTGTAACATCAATAACACTTCAATTTAACTGTAAATATAAGATTTCACTTTGCTCGGTTTAATAAATATTTGAAATGAATTCAGACTTTGCATCTCACAAACCGTTGACACATGAGGTTGGTACAGGTTACCATGGTTATGCGTCTCCAACCGGCAAGGGGGAAGTAATGACGTAAATTACTTCTCAGTGTGTCCGAAAAGACACATACTACTGTTTATTCACACAAAAGTATGTTGAACTTACTATTGTACTATCGTACACCTATTGTGTAGTTGTTTTTTTAAATGAACATCAACATAGTAGGAGTCATAGTTCCTCTGATGAAGTCAATGATTTCTGTCATTCAGACTAAACTGACATTCCTGTGACATCCTCATTGAGATCATGGAATGTTGCCTCTGTGACATCATAAATGATAATGTCACATGAACTGCAACATTATCATTGACATCATAGAATGTTGCCTCTGTGAGATCATAAATGATGATGCCAGAGGAATGTCTATTCAGCTTTATATGTCAGCATTCTATCACGCTCTTTATGATGCTATTGTATTCTACTCTATATCAAAGCATTTGATCAGCAATTGTGATATTTTTTGCCGCCGTATATGACAGCATTCTTTTCCGCTCTAATGTCATTACGACTAATCGAAACGCAATTGTGGAACGTACGGAACGTCGTCGAAAGTTTACTTGTAGAACCCCCGCTACTCCCATCAATCACAGATCAATACCACGCGTAGGAGAACAGACAGGGACCGAAGACAGAAGACTCACAGGTCCTCTGTCAGTAGACGGAGGGTTGCCCGACGCAGACGCTAGGCAACACCATTAACCACGAAGGGAAATTTGTCTTAGTGTTTTTTTTTAGGTAGCATATTTTACTGTGCTTAGATTTTTTTAATTAACATTCACATAGTTGTGTTCATGAACACGAAGGGAAAGCATTAATGCATTAAGCATTAATGCTATTGATTTGTCTTAGTGAGTTTTTTTAGGTAGTATATTTTACTGTAGTTCGATTTTTTTTAATTAACATTAACATAGTTGTATTCACAGTTCCTTAGATGAAGTCAATGATCTCTGGGGTCCACCTTTGAAACCATTATCTTGACAGCTTGTTTCCAAAAATGATAAAAATTGTCAATAAAAGAACAGCAATGGACAGACTGACGGTAGCCATGTGTGAAGAGAGGAGATAGAGCCTGAGATGACTTGAAAACGTCACACTGCTGCTTAGTGGTGCCGTTTGGGCCAACATGGATGATGACAATGGGGCTCATTCACCAACCATTCTTAAGAAGAAATGTATCCTTAAAACCTACTTACTCAGTTTTCACAAAGACTCTCTAACATGGAAGACCAACGTTTCCTTATTTGGAATTTGTTCTGAGGTAGGAACAGCATCTACGAGCACAGAGATGCAGATCATGTTCATATATTTTGGAACAGCCCCTCTGTGGCTTCAGTTTGGTCTAAAATTCATGGCATGCTGGAAACTGTCTTTTTAACCAAAACCTTTTTTAATTTTAAGCTAATGTACCAGATTAAACTGGACCAACTTGAATGGAGGAAGAAGGCTAAATATGTGTTGAGAATACTGTTGGCAGACTATAAGAAATCCCTTACCAAGAAATGGCTGAAAAGAGACATGCTTAGTGTTGATGGATGGATTGACTGAGTATACAATGTTTATGTAATGGAGAGAATGACCTTTAACTTGAGGACCACATCTCAAACTTTGGACCTGATTTTGTGTAATATATACAGTATATATACATACACAGTATATATGCTTCTAAACACCCTGTGCATTGCCTCTGTGCACTGCCTGTCGGCACCATGTGTCCAATCGGACATGAAGCTGTTGTTCCCTCCTATCTAGATCTTTGGTTGTGTTGTATAAATTGTCAGATGTACGTCGTTTTGGACGAAAGCTTCTGCTAAATGAAATTACAGAGTTGTAGGTGCGAGAGTCTGTTCATTGCTGCTTGCAATTTTTAGTTTTGCTTTTTTGTTCCTCATTTACCTCCTAACACACGGAAATATCCTGCATGTATAGTGGAATCAGAAAAAGCCCCCTGGGGAAGGGTAGGTTACAGTTCAAAGTTACAGTTGTATGCTTTCTGTGTATGCCCTCTATCCTTTTTCTGCCTTAGTCATAATGGTATGGCTGTAATGTATGTTGTTATTGACAGACGTTACTTTTTGATGTACGCCTGCAAACCTTAAATAAATACAAAATAACACCAATTACTTAATAAGGCAATAATATGACAGTGTTGAGTTTACAGCCTGTTCCCCTGCCATGAGAGCCATGAGATGGGAAGTGTCAATGTGTCGACCACAACTTCCCAATCGTTCCTAAAAGCCGTTTTGGTTGCCTACAGCTGACTAACTGAATTTTTTTATGCAGAAGAAGAAAAGCACTTTATTAATTGTTATTTACACACAGGCCCAAAATACACACACATGCACAAACAGGACCTACATGCATTAATGAGAGAGATGTCAGAGCGAGGCTGCCCCTGACAGGCACCCTGAGCACTTGGGGGTTTGGTGCCTCGGCAGTGCCCAAGAGGCAAACTGGCATCTCTCCAGCTACCAGTTCACACTCGATACTTGGTCCATGCGGTTATTGAACCGGCAACCCTCCGGTTCCCAAGCCAAGTCCCTATGGACTGAGCTACTGCCGCCCCAAATGTTCCATGTTCATCAGTACATAAGATAGTTGTGATAGCAGCATATCTTTTTATTTCCATATCCATCTTTCACATGTGACTGCTGTGAGGATTCATCCTGACCCGACCCTCGGCCGTCTCACTTCATCATTCTGCTGCTCTCCCTGTATTTCAGCAGACAACAGAATGAATCCCCTCAATAAAGTCCACTCTTCAGCAGATGTCCAGGCTGTCATGGTTCATTTTATCATAATTGGTAGTTCCACCTCCGGGGAAGAGAGAGACATAAAGGGGAGAAAGAGACAGACAGACCGGGGAGATGGGGACGGTTAGACAGGAGAGGACAAGCAGGGGAAGGGAAGGATGGATGGATGAACAGAGACACAAGTACAGAGGGAGGGGGAGGGGGGAGTGGGGTGGGGCAAGTCTGTGTGATAGACAACAAGAGAGAGACAGAGAGAGAGAGAGAGAGAGAGAGAGAGAGAGAGAGAAAGGAGCCTTCAGCCAACATTTTAACAGGGTTGGCCTGGTGTTTAGATGGTCAGGTCTCAGAGCAGATGGTTCAAAGACCCACTGTTGGTCTCACATTAGTGAGGAGAAGCTAGCACACTGAGGCTGGACACGCTGAGGCCGGACACACCGCTAAGTGTCCTCTGCCAGGACAGTCTGCCATGAGATATGAGGTGTTGGGTTTAACAGACAGATACAGCAGTGACCATCACTTCTACAGGACTGATGCATAGTGTCAGAATCTCTCTTCTGCAGTGATTAAGCTTTGGTCTGTGACAGTTTAACATCACTTGTGACTGATGGATGAGTGACTCCACTACACTGACACAACCATCAAATGATACCACATGGTGTGTGAGGGTGTGCACCTGCAGAATGTGTCTGTTTGTGTCCCTAGTGAAGACAGACGAGGAGAGAAGGAATAAAAAAACCCAAAACGGTTGGCGTGCTGCACAATAGTGAGCAACACCTTTACTGAGATGGACAATGATTAAGACAAAGAAAGAAGAGAAGAAACATGTATTGGTCATAGTACATACAGGTACATAGTACATGAAATTTGACCTCTGCATTTAACCCATCCTAAGTATTTTAGGAGCAGTGAGCTGCTGCAAGCACCCGGGGAGCAACTTTAGTGTTTAGGGTTTAGTGTCGCGCTCAAGGACGACCCGCTCTACCCACTGATTATCCTCATCCCTCAAGTATTTTGGTCTATATGCTAACCTAAATGAACTGCAACCAACAAGCTGTGAGCCACCAGAACAGAGAGGATGCCAGGCCCAGCTCCCAGCGATCAGGGTTCAGGGTAAGGCCCTCATCCTTTCTCTGGACACTAACACCAGTGGTTCTCAGCACACTGTATGTTGTGACCTGTAAGGAGCTCCAGTACACCCTGCTGCATGACTCTACCTCCTGCGAGCTCTCCTCTTCCTGAATAACATTAAAGAAACTGAGACTTCCTGAAATCACTGCAAACACGTGGCGTCCTCCTGCTAGTACACATGGTCATATAATCTGGGCAGCACACAGTTGTCCATCTTTGAAGCAGGTATTAGTAGTGGTCAAACGGCGGTACTACAACTTCCGTGTCCGTCACGTGATGCATGGGCCCAAAAAGACTTTTTCCCATAGAGTTACATTGGTAGAGAGACGTCTGTAACTCAGAGGACCATTTCTTTTTGAGGTGAATCAACTCCCCAGTACGAACACTCTAATAGTCACTCTAGTAGTTATTTAAATCATTAAGTCCTAAAAGCTGTAAAATGCACTAACAGCTGAATCCAGAGTTGTTTCCCTTCCTCTGTTCATGTGAATGAGACCCAGACCGAGACTGGACCGCGGGTTGGGAGGAGGAAACACTGCTGCTCCTGTTCTATGGGCCCAATGGATGAGGAAGATCACTGGATGATCCGGGTACTTTAGCAGTCGAGCCGCTTGGGCTTCATGCGCCACTGAACAGCTCTCCAGTCTTGATACATCCATGGCACCGACCCTTATGGACACAAACAAATGGATGTCATGTGAACCCTCACACTTTGAAGTTACTACCACTAGGAATGTATACACAATCATATTGAATGTGAACTTAATGTCAAATCACTGCTGGATTTAATCACATTGAATCCAGCTGTATCCAACGGTACCATTTCACCAGATCATGGACTGTGTATCTAGAAATGTGTCAGGTTGTCTGAGAGGGCTACAGCCCTGCTTTAGACAGACAGGAGAATAAGAATACTCCTGTTAAATGTGCTCAGTGGAGTCCACACTACGGAGGCCTTAAGACAGACCGAGTCAGTGAGCTGAGGAGGAAGAGGGAGAGAGGGAAGAGGCAGTGGGCAGCATGATGACTGGCTGGAGAGGGATGGTCCGCTCCCACAGCAGATGGTTCTAAAGCCTCTCGGGATGTCACATTATCAACGAGAACTGCAGCGGCTTTCAAATCAAAACGCAACCACTCACTCCTGGGTCTGCTTCACCGCTGGTTTTTATCACAGCAGCAGCTAATTATCTGAATCAAAAGCTCTTGTTTTATAACCCTCAGAAACCTGAATCCTGAATCACAAATGAGGATTTGGATCATTGCTCAAAGTGCTGCATGCTGTGTAGAGAGGAAGGTGGGAGAGAAGTGTGTCCTTTCTACAGCTTCTGTAGGAGTAGAGATCATTATGTTAGAGGCCTTAATTACAGAGAAGAAATGAGGTAATACATTCATAGATGTATTAGATTAATAGAGTCTAACAGGTAAACTGCACATCGTACAGTAATAACAGTGGAAATCCACTTTGAGCTAATATGTGAGGCAGCTATTGGGGTTGTTTGCAGGGGAGCGAGTGCAGAAATGAGTCCAGAGGAATGCTCTACTACTTTCTATCAGGTCACTACACATGTCCACTCAGTGTAATAATGTATATAAATATACAGTATATGTTGTGAAGAAGGCAATGAAAATCAAGATTACTCCCAGTTCATTCATTGTAATGTCATCTCGCCAAAGTTACTGTAGCACATTCATTCATTTTGTTTTTATAGTTTTTGTTTTACTGAAAAATACTTATAATTACATTAAAATGAACCCCCTTGAGGAGTAGATTCATTTAACTTAATTTCTTTTGCTGAGTTAGTAAATCACATGTAGTCACTTTATCACATCATCTACTGAATGCAGGAGTGTGTGGAAGCTTAAACGGGCTGTTACATTGCTAAAGTTCAAATTAAAGTTGAAATACTTCAGATCTCAGTCACTGAACACACCACAGTTACTGGTAGTGAGTCTACAGGTCCCAGAGCAAGATTAAACCTAAAGATTACGTTCCCATACAACCAAACTGCATTGTGAATGATGTTTCGAAGAAAACAGCTTCTTATGTCGCGGATAACATTTATTTTTGATGTATCACAAATACGTTTGAAATGATAGTCGGCGTAGGGAGGATCGAGATCGAGGTGGGGGATAGACCGCTGTTTAGGTCCCGTGTGAAACTGAAAGTCAACCTTAACTTATTTTAATTTATAGTCCGTAGCTTAATTAAATAACAATCACAGTCATTTTAAGCCAATAAAAAGCCATCCAGGAGAAAATGTTTCCCTCTAAACGTAATTGAGAATGAAGTTTAGTCGTATGTGAATGTCATGTTGGAGGAGACTGGGTTGCAAAGAGGAGCAAACAAACTGGCTGCTTTTAAGCCACAAGTTGAACACACTACTGTATGTGAACCAGGAAGTTTGCAGTAATTTAGAGGTTGTAGGGCTCAGTCATACAGCTAGAGTGAAGTATGACACTAGAAAATCTGAAGAATCCATTATTATCAACGACATACTAGCTTGTCTGGAAGGGAAAACCGGAATGGCCATTTTCAAAGGGGTCCCTTGACCTCTGACCTCCAGATGCCCACTGTATGATAATCACATGCATTGTTTTGAATGCAGTAAAAATGTGTTATTTTCTCCTATTCTAAAATGATGTATTATAATATTTCCGCATACTGGGGTCCATAAACATCCTTGAATTGCAAATATCGGGTATCACTGTAAAGCTGAGACTCTTGTGGATCCAATGAGCCCAACTGTATTCATGTGTGATGATGTTAGTCCCCATAGGAGACATTTCATTGACATCACTGTATAAAATGACCTGTGGTGACCTCTAGGACAATCACAGCCTCATGAAACTTTACAGCCACAAACTAGAGACCTAGAGCATTCAGAGGATGGATGGATCAGACTAGAGACCTAGAGCATTCAGAGGATGGATGGATCAAACTAGAGACCTAGAGCATTCAGAGGATGGATGACTTTCTTAGCTACATTGATAATAAGGGGGTTTCTGAGCAGTTTACACGACACAAGTGCTCGCCATCCAATCACTGAAAAATAATGATTTATGTTTCTCTGGTGTTCCTCAAGGTCTTGGTGTCTTAATGTGGTATTTTGGAAGGATTATTGATATTTATTATCAATTCTCCAGTGGTTTTAAAAAAAAAAAGGTTAAATTTAGCACCAATTCTGTGTAACAAATGGTATCAACTCAAAAATAGCTACAACATCTTATGAGACATAATAGAGCATGGGGATGACCATCATATACTTCTATCATAATGTTCTAAACCCTGATACACTTATATTTTAATTCATTCATTCATGTTTATTTTCACGGTGGTCCAGTGGTTAGCACTGTCGCCTCACAGCAAGAGGCAACAGAGGTTTGAATCCGGCTTGGGGTCCTTCTGTGTGGAGTTAGCATGTTCTCCCCATGTTAGCGTGGGTTTTCTCCGGGTGCTCAGGTTTCCTCCCACAGTTCAAAGACATGCAGGTTAGGTTCATTGTTGACTCTAAATGTCCCGTAGGTGTGAATGTGAGTGTGGTTGTCTGTCTCTAGTGTCAGTCCTGTGATAGTCTGGAGACCTGTCCATGGTGTACCGCCCCGCCTTCACCCAATGTCAGCTTGGATTGGCTTCAGTTGATCAGCTGTACATGTGAAGTTCATTTGATTCCCATTAAAAACTAGAGAGGAAATATCTTCATGTAAACATATTGAATGGCTATTGCAGAAAAATACCATCCACACATAGTCCAAAGTAGAGTTTGAAAAAATTAAACTGTTAAGAGTTACAAGTGATTTTCACCTGGATTATCACTAGGTTACCGCTCATGCAGTGGTAGTATTCCCTGCTGCAATATGACGCTACACTACACTTTACAGCGAGCACAACGAAGCTCTTACAGTCGTAGAATGTATAGTAATAAGGATTTAAAAATGCACATAGTCTATTTATGATCTGGATTCACATTGATACTTTTGTATTTTTAATCCAGTCTAATTACAGATACATTTATAAATGATTTGTTAAGAAAAAGGAAGAATGCAATTCCCCATACATATACATACAATCCTCACTGTAAAGAAAAAGCTTGCTTTGGAGGATAAAGAAGATAGCTGTTGCCTTGGGATGTGTGAAGAGGGTTTTGTATTCTGAGATGTCAGATTAGGAAACGCTCCAGGTGCTCTGTGGTGCAGCAGTAGCAGCTAACATTATTAGAATAAACTGGTAAACTCAAACTGAAGCCAATGTGGAAAAATGAGGCTTAGTGACATTTCTATCAATACTTCATTCATAAATGTTTCCATCAATGAGACTCCCCACACAGTAAAGCCACTGGGGTGAATACATAATCATAAATTACCCTCTCAGCACAATTTTAGAGAGTGGAGCGTCCTTCAGCCTAAACACCGCTCTGTTCCAAATGTCCAGTGTTACATACTGTACCAGGTAATTCCACAATGGGATTGCCTTGCTTTTTCCTCACTCCAACATTTAGCCTACTACTGAAAAACACTTTCAAAATGCATCTGAAATATGATCTTCACAAGTCTGAAAAACATTGATTTCACAATCTGTGTGTGTCAGTGAAAACAGCACAGCATGGTGGTTAACAATCCGGCTGTGGTGCTTTGTACCAACAGAGAGGAACACCATATCGAGCGTAGCGTTAGTTCAGGCAGGCCATGATGTCAAGCTCTGCTCACGGCTATCGGCTGATAACAGCTGATCTTAAGCCAGCCCAATCAGCTGATGCATCAGCTGACGGATCAGCTGATTCCTCTCTATGCATTCATTGGTAAATTTCATACAGGGCGCCTTATTTAAGCTGCTTCAGCCTGCCTACCGTTGCTGCTTCCTCTACAAGCCGCTCGCAACATGAGAAGAACCAGATTTTTCACGTACAAGCTTCAACTTACCCTGCTGCTCGTCATGTCGATTTCCATCCATGATGACTGGGCTATGGAGTCACAACAACAGCATCCGAAGCAGAGGAAGCCATCGGCAAAGAGAGCCCGTTCCCTATCCGCCGGAGCTCGCAGTTCTGCTCCCAGCATTTCCTTATGGCCAGTGTCTAGGCTCCTACAAGTCCTAGTTGAAAACCACATCACGGCTCCAGTCGGGTCTTCTCATGAAGAGCTTTTTGAAATGTTTTTGGAAAGCGTCCATGGCAAAACTCCACCAGCAGATCTTCTCAAATCCTGCATTCCCAGGAAAGCCACTGAGAAAAAGAAAGAAAGTGCCCGAAACTCCGCTGTAGTCCCAGCTACGTTCTTCCAAAAGAGCACGAGATCCAGCGGTCCGAGCCCTGGTCCGAGCCCCGGTCCAAGTCCAGCAGTCCGAGCTCCAGCGGCCCGAGCTACAGCGGCCCGAACTACAGCCCCGGCAGCCGGCTCCCTGGAGCAGGAGGACAACCCTGTCATGACAGCTCTATCCAGTATCCAGTCGTCACTCGCCAATATGACTCCAGATCCAAGCCCTGTAGTCCGTGTTGGCATCTCCAGCCAGCCGGCTTCTTTCAAAACACGGAAGGGCCGTCACCTCTACGCGCAGATCGATGACGTCATTCCATTGAGCTTTGATGACGTCACAGTCCCGCGGAGATTTCTGGGAATTGCAGTCCAGATCTCAACCAGGGTCCATTATTTCCACCTGCTGCTGCAATTTCGCACAATCTGAGAAGCCAAATCCTTGCAGCCATCCTTCAAAATTGGTGCTTTGGTGCTTACACAGACCTGTTATTAGAAACTGTTTTCCTCACAGCATTTTCCGGTTTCTTTAAGGTGGCGAGTTCACTACATGCACCAAATTTTGGATCCTTCGCATGATCTCACTATAGCTGTAACCATTAACACTCAGTATTTCACCATATTTATAAAAAACACTCAAGACTGATGAAGATAGGAAGGAACATCTGTTTTAATCTCTGAGTCTAATCCCGTTTTCAATGATCCACAATCTGAGATGCTGACCTCAAGCCAGCCAATGAAAGCCACTCTTTGTCACAGAGGAGGAGAAGCCCATGTCCCGAGCTTGGTTTGCCTCACGCCTTCGCCTCTCTGCCACTCATGCGGACTGCCACCAGAACGCTGCACTGCGAATTCTCTTCGCATAGGAGCAGCGACAACGGCAGCATTAACAGCTCTCGTCTCCACACTCAAGGCTTTGGGCCGATGGTCATCAACCGCTTATGAATGTTATCTCCGGCCGGAGGCTCAAGCCATCCTCGATGCTCAAAAAGCTACGAGTGCTCTGTAACTTGCTGGCTATATATACTTAATGTTACGGCATATCTGCTTGACTCTCTCATTTAACCTTCTAGCCATATACCTCAGCCTGCAACCTGTGAAGAATCAAAAGGCTTCACTGTATATATTTTAGTCTAATTAGCTTTCCATTAAGTCGTACTGCTGACCCCTCCTGTGGCTCTTCCATGTAGGCGCATGGAAGGCCAGGGAGGTTTTCCTGGTGTGGTAATTTGGGGTCTTTACTGCTGCGCTCCCTGCCTCTAGCTTTCCATGTATGCACATGGAAGGGCAAGGAGGTGTGCTCTCCTTGCTTTATGCTTTCCACGTAAGCGCATGGAACCACGTATGTACGTGGAAGAGCGCAACCTGTGTAGATGCAGATAGCATCACTGCATGTCGACTGAATCTGTACGGGTTTCACTGGGTGCTCAGCTAGCTCCTCCTGTTGCTCTTCCATGTAAGTGCATGGAAGGCCAGGGAGGTTTTCCTGGTGTGGTCATTTTTTGGGGTCTCACTGCTGCGCTCCTACCTTTAGTTTCCATGTTTGCACATGGAAGGGCAAGGAGGTGTGCTCTCCTTGCCTTATGCTACCACGTAGGCTTGTGGATCCACATATGCGCGTGGATGGGCAGGGAGGTCCCAGAGCAGAGCCATACCGCCAAATATACTGTATATATTGCTGCAAATGGAATAAGTGTCTTTGACTAAAGTGGTCCTGACTGAACTAACGCCTGAGAGTCCAGCTTTCTGTGGACACGCTGCTGCTGCTGCTACTACTGCTGTACTGCTGCTACTGCTGCTATGCTGCTGCTACTGTGCTGCTGCTGCACTGCTGCTGCTGCTGCTGTTGCTGCTCCTGTGCTGCTGCTGCTGCTGTACTGCTGCTACTGCTGCTGCTGCTGCTACTGTGCTGCTGCTGCTACTGTGCTGCTGCTGCTGCTGTTGCTGCTGCTGCTGTACTGCTGCTACTGCTGCTGCTGCTGCTGTTGCTGCTCCTGTGCTGCTGCTGCTGCTGTACTGCTGCTACTGCTGCTGCTGCTGCTGCTCCTGTGCTGCTGCTGCTGCTGTACTGCTGCTACTGCTGCTGCTGCTGCTGCTGTTGCTGCACTGCTGCTCCTGCTGCTGCTGCTGCTGTTGCTGCACTGCTGCTCCTGCTGCTGCTACTGCTGCTGTTGTTGCTGCTGCTGCTGCTCCTCCTGTGCTGCTGCTGCTGCTACTGCTACTGCTGCTGTTGTTGCTGCTGCTGTTGCTCCTCCTGTGCTGCTGCTGCTGCTGCTGCTGCTGAGGAGACAGGGTACAGAAATAGATGAATTAAAACTTCAGAGCAAATCCAAACACACAACTTTGTCCATAACCACCAGCAAAAACCTGCACCTACAGGTTGTGTTACACATGTCTTGGTTTTTATGGTGTCTGCCATCTTTTCTGTGCCCTTATCCATCATACTGTACACTCAGTGTGTGCATACGGTTGCCCGTCATCATTAAAATGCTCGGTCTACAAACAGTCAATGTAGCCTCTACCCGTACAGAGGTTAGCTGTAAGTGTGTGTGTGTGTGTGTGTGTGTGTGTGTGTGTGTGGAGTTTGTCTGTCCTGCGTTATTTCCCTCCAGACCTCTCTCCTCTTCCCTCTCTGTTCATGACTTGGAGTCCTAAAGCTCTAGGATCAGAGCCACGTTTGTTCTCATGCTGAGACATTTTGAACTCAGCAGATGCATCTTTGCCCCCGAGGTGCCCAGGCATCTCTGGACACTGTATGCAACCCTGCTGCCAACATGGACTCTACGTTCAGGCTGGACACAATGTCACTGTGGGCATTCATCATCTTTCATACAGTAACCTGTACTAGTAATGAAGTTACTAAAACTAAGGTTCAGGAACAAGGCCATGCCTCTCTCTCTCTCTCTATCTCTCTCTTTCACTAATTCAAACACCTGTATCTCGTTATTTATGCCAGGTGTGCCCAGGGCTAGACTGGGGAAAAAAAAGAAATCATCCCTTGCATTTTGTCCCCGACCGGCCCACCATTATCAATCACATACCACGCATCTTCACAGCTATGTATAGGCCTACCAACCGGGCAACTACCTAAAAACACTACAGCTGAGTAAGAGGGAATCAAAGAAGGTCTAAGAGAGAGGAAACATGAGAAATACTTTCAAAATTAGGCATTATGAAATTGTAGGCGACACTGTGATGAACAGGACTTTCTACAAGGATGTGGAGTAGCCAGTCAGCTGGGGGGGGGGGGGGGGGGAGCATTATCCCTCAACAAAAACAACCTCCCTGACCCAAGGGAGGGGTCTGTCTGTCAGGGATGGACAGTCATGTGTTTTGGATGTGAAGGAGGACTAAACTTCCACCGCTGACTCGGCAACAACGTAACTGGCCACGCTCGGCCATTTTGTTGCTTTTGGCGCTCGTAGTGTGAACATAGTACAAGACTCTATTTCTGATAAGTCGGTGTTCCTTCTTTGGATTGCTTTGCACTGTAGGCAGTTGTTGCCAATGTGCGTGCATCTGCATTCGTAGAACAGCCAATAGGAACGCTCTCTCTCTCTGAAATGACCTGTGATTGGCCAAAGTCTCCCGTCACGGGCTAGATGTTCTAAAGCCTGAAAACAGAGCCATGAGGAGGAGCAGAGGTCTATGCCTTTTCATACTGCGTGGTGCTGTGTGCTCCCTTTTCCCCCTTTCTTCATCCTACTTTAACGTGGTAGAAATGAGACCTCTACTCCTCTGCTGAGTCACCTTAGAGTCATTGTATCCTCCGGTAGCTCTATCCATCTTCACTGACTCACCAACATGCACAAAACCCTCCAATTTAATCTATTTGTTTTTCCCTTCTCACAAATTTGATTGTCTTCTTCTCCTGCGCTCCTTCATCTCCTCCATTCTCCCCTCTTCTTTCTCCTCCTCTCACAGGCTGGCTGTCCACAGGGAACGAGGCTGTCCGTTCAGCGCCGCCTTCCTTCTGCATTATTTTCAATACACCGATGTGGTGGGACATGTTTTCCTGCAGAGCTGGGAGCTTTGCTTTGTTTATTTTTGTCATTCAGAACATTCATCACTGGTTCAACAAGTTGTACACGTGTTAATGATGGACTGTTCTCTCCTGCTGCAGTGTCAGATATGTCGGTTGTAGCCTCATTAAATATGCTCAGATAGTACTATGGGATCTTATCATTCAGGGTGAATAACAGCACATATTGTTTCCTGTGCCTCTGACAGATGGTCGGTGCTAGGTCGTGAAACAGGTTGGCTTTGTGTTTCTGCTGCTGTTCATTTTCAGTCTGTTGTCCATACGGAGATGGACACCAGCAGCTTTCAGTCTGGAGACCTGAACAATGTTTAGTAGCAGCGCTAATTATTACTATATCATTTTGGTCATTTGTAGCCCTCCTTGCCTCCAGTCGGCTCTGTTGGCCAGCAGCTGCATGCTGAAGATGTCTTCAGATTGTCTGCAGGTTTAAAGAAGGGCTGCAGGTAATGATTTGTTTCATTATTGATGGTTTCTATAATATGTCTAAAAAAAGAAAAGTTTTATTCATTATTTGTTTTAAAATATTTGTATACTTCTTCGGGTGGCCTGGCTGGCCCTCGCTGGGTGCACTTCCTCCATGGCGGTGCACCGCGACCGACTCTAGTTCGGTTGTGAAAGGCCCTGGGTGCTTTACAGCACCCCTTGCCCGAACCTCCCCGCTCCCAAAGGCTCTCTCCCTGCGGGGAGGGACGGGGCTCCCGGCGTGACTTTCAACCGGGCGGACTGTCCTCTGTGCAGCGATGTCGGCAACCCACCCGACACGTCTTGAAACATGGACCCTGTCTCCTTAACCATGCTTTTTTGCAGTGTCATCATTCATTATCGATACAACCAATGTGCTTATGATTAAATAGTTTACTGGAGCACAGTGGTGGAAAAAGTTCAGTAAATGTAAATGTAAATGTAACATTCCACCACTGCTAGAGCACAACATACTATACAAGAACACAACGTTCTGCCTCTTCATTTTGCTCTCAAAGTGCACCAGACTCATGCATTTAACTTTAACCCACCACAGTCTCACGAAATCCTGTGGGAAACACTGATGCATGCAGATTATGTACAGTAATTCATTGTGCGGACACCAGTGATTTGCATCTGGAGCAGCAGCTCAAACGGAGCGTTTCAGACAGATGGTGACGGCCGCTGTGAGAACAGTTTAGAGTTTTTGAACATTAAAGCATGTAAACATGTTCTAGTAGAAAGAAGGAGCCTGAAATAAGCATGAGAGGGCCTGTTAAAGGGAGTTTTTTTCTTTTTTAATGATGATAAAATTCAGCAAAGCATTGTTCTCCCTCCAAGTCTAAACCGTTATGGAGACATGGATTTGAGTTGGACTTGCGATTGTGAATGTTGAAACTTGTCATTTCTAGTTCTCTATGACTGAAACAGTTTATCCCAAAATCACAACTCCATCAGTATCATCTTTCCTCCATATCAACTGAAACCCCAATGATGTGTGTGTATGAGCACCATTCCATGTGCAGTGTGTGTGTGCTGAGAGTGACAGGAAGTTTATACGGTATGGTCCAAATGTGCTGACAACAAAGACATTTTATTCACCTCATTATCTCCTATATTTAGCTCACTGAGACCTCCTCATCTGCTCCTCATAACACGAGTAAAATGCAGCATATACCTCTGTAAATAGAGACCTTTTTACATCAATTATTCAGTGAGATGGAACCATGATAGTTAACTTACTGTGTTTGGATGAACTGTGGAGAAAAGTGCAGCTTTGAATAGGATAGAGATAACTGATGGTTTTAAGATGGCAAAATATATTCAGAATCATTTCAATGACTATTATGTCATCATATGAAGTTAAAAGGGAGGCTGACGACTCCCACAGACGTGTTGTGTTACACTACTTAATGCCCTCTTTTCACTCTTATCACCTCTCTTTCAATGTTTGCTCACATTGTGCCTCGCCACATTCTCAATGTCGTCATCTCTCCCTCCATTCCTTCTCCCTCCCTCCATCTCATCTCAACCTCTCTTCCCTCTTCCAGACTCCTGTGTAGCAGTCGGTGATGAGCATGATGTAACAGATGGTGTTTCTACGTCAGGGACATAATGGAGCATGCTACCACCATAGAGCTACATCACACAGACGGGGCTCAAACTGACATGCAACTTCATTCTCACACTAATAGACACTCTACCTTTCAGAAAACAAACAGTGTAAAGAACACAGACACATTATCATCATAGAAGTGGAATGGCGTGCCGGCTTAATGCTGGCAGAAAGGAGGTGTTTTATACCTCCGTGGAAACAGAAGATCAGCAGTGTAGCCCCAGCTCTGGTTACATCGACCTGTCACCATTATTGAGGCCCAACACTTAGCTCTGTATTTAGTAAGAAATCGGCACATTAGCGTTTCCAGTTTAGCGAGTGATTTACTGTCAGCTGTCATCCAAATGAAGTCAGCCACATCTCAGCTGACGCTCGCCAATTACAATACCAGAGGTGCTGTTTAAGTCTGGCTGCTCTCAGGAAACGCCATCCCCTAATGAGAACACATGATTTCAGTTCAGCACAAAATGTACATTTAAAATCTGTGTGTGGGATTTAAGCCTTTGGTTGTGGTGCTGAATGAACAGCAACAATATGTCAGCTTCACACTTCCCTAACAACCCCTCTGGTTCTGTTTGACATCATGTTGAAGGATGTGGACATTATGTTGAGTACATACAGACGTATTATTACATACAGACGTATGAGTACATACAGACGTATGAGTATACAGACGTATAAGTATACAGACGTATGAGTATACAGACGTATAAGTATACAGACGTATGAGTACATACAGACGTATGAGTACATACAGACGTATAAGTATACAGACGTATGAGTACATACAGACGTATAAGTATACAGACGTATAAGTATACAGACGTATGAGTACATACAGACGTATGAGTATATACAGACGTATAAGTATACAGACGTATGAGTCCATACAGATGTATGAGTACATAACACACAAACAAATAAATAAAACAAGGTTTGTAATGTGTTGTGAGACCTGTTTTGATGATGTCTGGAGAGCGCTGTCTAGCACAGCTGTCCAAAATCTCCGATAGGCAGTAGTTGATTAGCGGGGATGGCATCCTCTCTCCCCACCCCCTGGTAGTAGAGACAGTATAGAGGCAGAGGGGTTGTTTATGTTCGTCTGTCTGACTCATTGATCCTTTATCTGACCGAGCTTTGTACCAGTTAGAATCTCTGGTCCCGACCACGGCTCTGAAACATCAGCAGCCTAACTGGGCTGTGTGGTGGTGAACATGCGGCGCTGTCCGTGGTGCTGAAGTAGCAGACAAAGCGTCCCACCCTTCTGTCAGTTCCATCTTCAGTCTATAATATTATAATGTTCTCTAACCTATATAGCTGGGGGTGGTGGTATTAAAAAGATACAGAACCAGAAGAGTCGTTCATAGGGTGGTGTTGCTAACGAACCGAGTCCGTCCCTCCCGTTTAAAATGAACAACTGGCCTACTGCTGATAGATGTTCAGTTGGGTTGGGGTCTGGTGAGTGTGAAGGCCATAACATATGAATCACATCGTTTTCGGTGCTTATTTATTCAGGTTTTCCTTTAATTTGTTACCCGCCTCCACATTTAGGAGATCTTTTCTATCTTAGGGGCATACACTCCATGTACTGCTTTGATCTTTGTATTGTTAGTCACTGTTGTAAGTATATGCAACCTGATTTCATGGGAAGGTGTATAAATAGCACGACATTATAAGGACATTCTGCTTCTCATGAGAATGCATTTTGCATGCCAGTTTTACACCATGCAACACAATTACGGTAACAGCTGCAGTTAGGTTTAGGCAACACAACCACTTAGTGAGGATTAGGAAAAACATCATGGTTGGGCTTAAACAAGGACGTAACCTACCGTAAGTAAAATATGTACAGAAACAACTTAACAGAAGGAAGGAAAACACATCACTAACGTCACAAACGTCAGTAATGTCACAAACGTCAGTAACGTCACTAACGTCAGTAACGTCACAAACGTCAGTAACGTCACAAACGTCAGTAACGTCACAAACGTCAGTAACGTCACAAACGTCAGTAACGTCACTAACGCCAGTAACGCCAGTAACGCCACTAACGTCAGTAACGTCAGTAACGTCACTAACGCCACTAACATCAGTAACGTCACTAACGTCAGTAACGTCACAAACGTCAGTAACGTCACTAACGTCAGTAACGTCACTAACGCCAGTAACGCCACTAACGTCAGTAACGTCACTAACATCAGTAACGTCACTAACATCAGTAACGTCACTAACGTCAGTAACGTCACTAACGTCAGTAACGTCACTAACGTCAGTAACGTCACTAACGCCAGTAACGCCACTAACGTCAGTAACATCACTAACATCAGTAACGTCACTAACATCAGTAACGTCACTAACGTCAGTAACGCCACTAATGTCAGTAACGTCACTAACGTCACAAACGTCAGTAAGGTCACAAACGTCACAAACGTCAGTAATGTCACTAACGTCAGTAACGTCACTAACGTCAGTAACATCAGTAACGTCACTAACGTCAGTAACGTCACTAACGTCAGTAACGCCACTAACGTCAGTAACATCAGTAACGTCACTAACGTCAGTAACGTCACTAATGCCACTGACATCAGTAACGTCACTAACGTCACAAACGTCAGTAACGTCACAAACGTCAGTAACGTCACTAACGTCAGTAACGTCACTAACATCAGTAACGTCACTAATGCCACTAACATCAGTAACGTCACTAACGTCAGTAACGTCACTAATGCCACTAACATCAGTAACGTCACTAACGTCAGTAACGTCACTAACGTCAGTAACGTCAGTAACGTCACAAACATCAGTAACGTCACTAACGTCAGTAACGTCAGTAACGTCACAAACGTCAGTAACGTCACTAACGTCAGTAACGTCACTAACATCAGTAACGTCAGTAACGTCACAAACGTCAGTAACGTCAGTAAGGTCACAAACGTCACTAACGTCACTAACGTCAGTAACGTCAGTAACGTCACAAACGTCAGTAACGTCACTAACGTCAGTAACGTCACTAACATCAGTAACGTCAGTAACGTCACAAACGTCAGTAACGTCACTAACATCAGTAACGCCACTAACGTCAGTAACGTCACTAATGCCACTGACATCAGTAACGTCAGTAACGTCACTAACGTCAGTAACGTCAGTAACGTCACTAACGTCACTAACGTCAGTAACGTCACTAACATCAGTAACGTCAGTAACGTCACAAACGTCAGTAACGTCACTAACATCAGTAACGCCACTAACGTCAGTAACGTCACTAATGCCACTAACATCAGTAACGTCAGTAACGTCACTAACATCAGTAACGTCAGTAACGTCACAAACGTCAGTAACGTCACTAACATCAGTAACGCCACTAACGTCAGTAACGTCACTAATGCCACTGACATCAGTAACGTCAGTAACGTCACTAACGTCAGTAACGTCACTAACGTCACAAACGTCAGTAACGTCACTAACGTCAGTAACGTCACTAACGGCACTAACATCAGTAACGTCACTAACGTCAGTAACGTCACTAATGCCACTGACATCAGTAACGTCACTAACGTCACAAACGTCAGTAAGGTCACAAACGTCACAAACGTCACAAACGTCAGTAACGTCACTAACGTCAGTAACGTCACTAACGTCAGTAACGTCAGTAACGTCACTAACATCAGTAACGTCACTAACGTCAGTAACGCCACTAATGTCAGTAACATCAGTAACGTCACTAACGTCAGTAACGTCACTAATGCCACTGACATCAGTAATGTCACTAACGTCACAAACGTCAGTAACGTCACAAACGTCAGTAACGTCACTAACGTCAGTAACGTCACTAACATCAGTAACGTCAGTAACGTCACAAACGTCAGTAACGTCACTAACATCAGTAACTCCACTAACATCAGTAACGTCACTAATGCCACTGACATCAGTAATGTCAGTAACGTCACTAACATCAGTAACGTCACTAACGTCAGTAACGTCACAAACGTCAGTAACGTCACTAACATCAGTAACGTCACAAACGTCAGTAACGTCACTAACATCAGTAACGTCACAAACGTCAGTAACGTCACTAACATCAGTAACGCCACTAACGTCAGTAACGTCACTAACGCCAGTAACGTCACTAACGTCATTAATGCCACTAACGTAACTAACATAACTTCAAAATGACTCAACAACACTTTGGGACATGAACAGCGGTCTCCTGGTTGAAAGTCCTGTTTGTTGGATCGTCCACCTCCCCTCCCTCCCCCTCCTTGCCGCCGTCAGCGGTCTCTCTCTCTTTTCATTCTACGTCACTAGCTCTGAGCGTAGCATATTTATGCTGATGCGTTTACATTGCAGTCAGTCCAGACTACATGGTGTACACATGACACACCAAAATCAAGAACGGCGTTCTTATTGCACACAAAATGACTTATGAATATCATTCATACTGTATGTCATTTAGTGGGACCGGGCTGGTATATGATGTATCTGTCACTTCAGCATCACGTTAATTACACCACTCACCCCATGTAGGCAGGGCTAACAATACAAATTCATAATAACCCAACAGAACACACAAAAATACACAGTAAATCAATAAAACATGAAGTTTTTTTTTCTAATTGAATGTTTCTCTTGAGTGTAGAGACATTTGGAGCACAACAACACAGACTGATGATACAGTCGGTATATTGCATTTGGTCGTCCATCAACACTTAAAGGTAATTCAAGATTTTATTAACCTGGGTCTTTTTCTCAGAATTGTGTCCATTCTGAGTAGAGGTCAAGCTGACGCTCGACTCACCTCCTTCACTGTGCAACTGCTTTACAAATAAATTTCAGTTTTACATAAATCAATTCAAATGATTGTCTGTGAGTGAAACACAGAAACCAGCTGCTAGCTAACTGTATACAGATCTACTTATTGGGCAACTTGGCAACAAGCAAACCAAAGCTGCCACAATTATAAGACTCAGTCTATGAAAGCAGAATTTTCCTTATTTCAGTTCTTATCTAAATAATCCTATTATTTCATAGCTGCTTACAAAATGTGACATTGATTGAATTATTCTTTGGAGTAATCAATTGTCAAAGGAAACAAACAAACACCACTTTACCCTCTTACCCATTAACTTTAGCATTTATTAGACAAAACTCAAATGATCACAGCATATTTATGTAAAATGTTCTACTTTTTATCGCCGTGTGTTTTCGGACCTGTTGAAACCCGTTAAATCGTATAGTTTTAACCTCAGGTTGGGTCCAACCATGAAAGAATTCATCATCCCAAGACACAAATATTTAAATCACATTTCCCAGTCCCTCCAGGATTTTGTGGGCTTTTTTTGCAATCAAATTACAGGAGCAAGTGAAAATTGCAAAAATAGTTACAATTTTATATACAGTATATAATTAATTAAAAATCAAAGGCAACTTGATCCAATGAGAATAAAACCACACAGCTTTTTCTCAGTAAGCTACTTGGTGAATTATTCCACAAAGCTCACAGTCAAAACAGCATCAAATATTAAAGAGCACAGAATATTCAGATTTATCAATAACAATTGCGAACCTAAAACCCTGAGCCTGTTCAACGCTTACATGTACTGCACAGAAGAGATGCACTGATTGACATTTCCTTGGCTGGTTCTGACTTTCTTTTTAAGACCTGTAATCGTTTTTACAACGATACGATACGATTTTCATGGTTCCGATACAATTCAAGGACAATTCAGTCAGTGTGACTGTGAAATAAATATGTGATACTGGAGAGAGCAGGTCAGGATTCCTCAAAGTTTTTCCTGTAAAGGAATCAGGGATAAATTAAAGGGACTGTTTGTAACTTTTAAGCGTATAAATGTACCGGTTCAGGATCCCATGAGCGCTCGCATGTGCGCGCTCGTGTGTGGCCGTAGTCACTACTCCTTTTATTACTTTAACTGCAGGACCCGCTGATTCAGTTCTCAAGATATAAGGCAGTGAAATATTTAACAACAAATAGAATAAACCAACTTCTATTCAAGTTAAATGAAAAGTGGTTTAACCTGTTGCTTCTGTCCTCATTTTCAATATAAACAGTAGAGCAATAATACAGAGATCAACCTCTGATAGTGATCAAACAGCTGATAGTGATCAAACCGCTGATAGTGATCAAACAGCTGATAGTGATCAAACCGCTGATAGTGATCCGACAACTGAAAGTGATCAAACAACTGAAAGTGATCAAACAACTGATAGTGATCAAACAGCTGATAGTGATCAAACAGCTGATAGTGATCAAACAGCTGGAAGTGGTCAAACAGCTGATAGTGATCAAACAGCTGATAGTGATCAAACAGCTGATAGTGATCCAACAGCTGACACAGCTTGGGACAGAATCATTCCTCTACAAACGCTGGTTAAATAATCTGCTGATAGTAATCCAGTAGTCCACCTACAGCACATGTGTCAAACTCAAGGCCCGCGGGCCGAATCCAGCCCGGAACCTCATTTTATGTGGCCCGCGAGAGCTTGCAAAGAATATCATTTGCTTATCATACAATTCTATGCCGCTTTACAGAAGTACGGTGTCCATAAACTACATGTACCACAATGCATCTTGATTTTGTTACCTGCGCACTGAAGCATCTCAATATCAGCCGTTTCCAGCAGCGGC
>CAKAOH010041838.1:0-17977 GCA_916701665.1 Sebastiscus tertius | reverse complement strand
GCTTAAAATTGCTAAATGTTGCAGAAAACTGATTTTATGACTCTTGATGATTTCTTTAGAACGGCAAGATCTTCAGCTTTTCCATCGGTGTATTTCACTTTTCATTAGCAGTAAAATTGACAGAGATATTGCTGGATAAAGTTCTGGGTCGCCAGTAACCTGTCATCACAGCTAAAGTGATACTGAACTTTGGGTTGTATCACTAACTAGCCAGGGCACATGCCCAACTATAGGTGAAAATCGTCATTAATTGCTACCGTACTTGCATGAGCAGATTACGGTTTGTTATGCTTTTTTTCTCTCTCCATTCACTCCCGTTGCTAGCGAAACAAATCTTTAAATCACAGTTAAGCGTTTCTTCACAGCGCCTAAGCCAAATGAACCGAACAAAACTCGTTTCCGGGCACGCTGCTTCGGTCCTCTGCTCTCTGTGTTGGTGTTTCATCGAGAGCTGGGTTAGCTCCTCCTCCACATTAGAGTTGGGCCAGTGTAAAAACTTTCAAACCGGTTTGGTATTAAGCCACAACACTGGACCTTTATAGCAAATTTTACCACCAGGTCTCGCACTTGACTCAGCAGCCACAACTCAGTGGAGCGGCATGCCACTAAAATGAGAATAACTGGGCTGCGGTCGAATAGTCCTTTTTGTTTAGGAAGGTTCCTAACGGGGTGAAATGATCCGGAAGTACCTCAGTAGCAGCTATGATGAGAGCTGTTTGAATTCTCTAAATGCTAAGGAAAGGATCTTCAATGCTTCCTTTATTATCTCCTTTAGCATAGGATACACTGGACCATCCTTTACTAAAGGAAAGGAGAGAATAACATCCCACAATTCCTTGCGGCCGCAGCATTTAAAGCGACGCACCGTTTGATCATTCCTGATAACAAACGACACATAGTAGCTCTACCAGAATATAGCCTTGCTTGTTAGCCTTAGCTTGCTTGGTAGCTTCAAGCTAGGTTGGCGTATTTCAGCAACCAGGCTTCATTTGGCTCGCCTCAGCTCCATCCACGCTCCACCTCTTTGCCCATTTTAGGATTAGCTAGAGTTAGCACTGCCAAGATGGCGATGGCCGGATCCACCAAGTTTGAGTTTCCTTTTTGCTCTTCAGAAACCTTTGGGTGAGGTCCCGGAGACTTCGTCCATATTTCATACTGTCTATGGGACAGACTACTGTTACCAAAGACATCTAATCCTATTGGAGTTGGCACCTTGCCGTGGTGGATTAGCTTGTGTGTCTCGGTGGCCCTGTGAGCTATTCCGACAAGACACTGATCCTAGTTTCCTTATAGGTTCAACCAGGTCGGCTTGGTCACAGGCTAGAGACCAGACAAAGATCAACTCCCCTGCTCAGATTTGAAGGTCATTTCAAAAATAAAACATTGTCGTATGAACCCAAAGTGCCTACCCAAACTAAGAAGTACTCTTGCGACCTGTGACTAGAGGTGATCGCCAATCCTGAACTTTATCCAGCGATATCTCTGTCAATTGTACAGATAATAAAAAGAAAAATACACTGATAGAAAGATGAAATCTTGTCGTTCTTACGGTGTATTGGTTGTCATTCTGTCATGAAGGTAACGGGGTGACGTTTGACCCTGAAGTGATAATTTTCTGTGTGTAATAAAGGCCTTTTAACTTCCTGCACTAACAAAGCTGGGCCTTTATATTTTTCTAACATGGGAGAGACTTATATCTATCTTTTGAAATATCAACACAGAATTAAAGTTCCTTATAGTAGCTTTAATTTTATTTTGCTTTTTATTGTGTAAATGTAATGTAAATGTTTTTCTAATGCATTCCTTCACTGTTCAACACACTTTAAATTGTCTGTGTTGGAATGGTGCTATAAAAAATAAAAGTCGATAATAAAATAAATGAAATAAAGATTGATTGAACATGTGTTTCACTTGCTAGACCAGACTGAAGGTAAATACAGTCAGAAAGTAAAGATGGCTTCAGTACAGGTCTGATAGCATTGCCAGGGAATAGAAGAATGAATAATAAAAGATGTCTACTGTCTGGGTTGGGTTGTACTGTAGAGTCAAACCATTGATTGCAAATGACTGGAACCAACATATCTTGGTTCCCTAATATTTCTATCGTCTACATACATCTATCAACAATGACATTAATGACAATGCTAATGAGTGCAGAACAGATCTCTATCCTTCAACACCTCGGCTTGTTGGCCACAAATAAAAAATCTTTTGCCAGAAACCTAGGCGTCACTTTTTATTACCAGCTGAAATTTAATAAACTTGTCAAGACTGTATTTCAAAAATTGTAAATAATTAATGGACTTGCATTTATATGCTGCCTTTCTAGTCTTCTGACCACCCAAAGCGCTTTACACTACATGTCAGCATTCACCCATTTACACACACATTCATACACTGATGGCAGAGGCTGCCATGCAAGGTGCCAACCTGCCCATCAGGATCTAATCTAAATACTCAAGCACCTGTATAAAATATAATGCAACACAACAGTCATGTAAAAATACTACTTTAATGAAGGTAATTTATTTTGAGACTGTGTCAGAGAGGTGTTTATATTAACAGGTCGGTTTGACTCCGACATATCAAAATTCAATTGTTGTCCACTCACTGAGCAAAGTTCAGTAAGACTTTTATTTTGAAGAACTAGTCCGGAAGTGTCTCTGCTGGTCTGTCGTTGGTTCTGTCTCCACCACGCCATTAATATCTCTTCATGTCCAGGATGTGAGCGGCAGAGCGAGCCTCCAGTAACCAGCGTGGTTTCATCCAGTGACTCCGTTGCAGTAGTTTATCATTGCAGATATTCTTCAAACAGGAGGTGAGTTGTTGGTTGAAGAAGTTAAAATGTGCTGCGTCATGTTTTAGACCTGATGGTGATCACCTCATGGCTTCAGTCAACGTTAGCTGGATGCTAAAGCTAGTCTGCTAGTAGGACAACCGAGGCCTTGTGATCAAGCTAATGTTAGCACGCTGAACCTCACCGATATCATTATATCAGTCTATGTCTGCTGCACTAATAAACTAAGTGTGTTTTCACATATAGTCCTTTTTAAATGAACCGAACTCAGTCCTCTTGAAGTGGACCAAAAGAGGACTCAGTTCTGTTTCTGGTCCACTTCAGCTCTAATGGGGCCTCAGTCCTCTTTCTGTTCACACTACAGTTGAAGAAGTTAAAGTTTTAATTATTTTTTTGCATTTTATTTATTTTATTAAATTATGTTATTTCAGCTACTTTAACAAAAGTTGTGAATTTAAACAGTCACTGAAATGCTGTTAATACACATTCAGACTATTCACAGCCTATTTAAAACAGCTCATTCTGCAGCTGCACCTCCATCCTGCTCACTCAGACATATCAACAGATAATCTACAATATTATTATGTTCCATCAGTGTGACCAATCACATCAGGAGTGATAGAGATCATTATTCACTGATCCTACTGGTCTAAGCTTCATACTGATTTGTATTATATAAACTGAGATTATACATTATGTGTAATAAACATTTTAGTAGAACTGCTCTAATTGACAGCTCTCCCAGTCACACTGTTCTAAAAATGAAGGTCGCAAAACAAGGACAAGCAGAGGTTTTATTGTGAGCTGATGGGGACTTGATGCTGTGATAGATTTAAATGTGAGGGCAAAAACTGCTGTTAAAAGAAATGACTGACAGCACATAAAAGCTGTAACTTTAGATAGTCCTGAGTAACAAACTAATATCTTTAAATTCTGAAAGGAACCAAGTGTGAAAACATCCTCAGTATTGTAACAGTGGGGAGATTATGTACAGTGAGGTGTACGTTATGTGTGACAAGGTGCATTATAGAGCAATCGTAAAGCATCGTATAGTGCTAACGTTGCTATTAGGCCTGGCTTCAGCAACAAGGCAGTTACGTTGGTAATACGTTTAGCTAACACACACCTTCAGCTGTTTCTGCACCTGTAAGTAAATGGAGGAGCAAACTTAACAGATGGCAAAAGATTTATTCAGTCACATTAATCAGCTGAACATTGCACGTTTAGTGCATTTAAAACTTTACTCTAACTGTGCCTACCTAACACGTTGCCAAGTTCAACAGAGCCATCTTCATTGCTGAAATGTTGCTAACATAATCGTTAAGTCCATTAAGTGTGTTAGTATGGCAAATACACTCAGTCCACGCTAAGATATAGAGTTGTCCATCAGTGAAAATGTATAGCTTCCTCCTTAGTCTGTTATTAAATGGAGGCAATCACTCAAGTTTTTAGTCAACTGCAAGATTACACACTAACAGTATAATGTTGTTGTCTCCACAGGTGCTGGTAGTGACGGATGTCAATGAAGATAGCCTATATCTATCTTAGCTTCCTGAGGAGAACCGGACTGATGAGGAACATGGGACATACCGGAAGATGGCAGTAGTGCAACTTTAAGGATACAAGCTACCGTTAAAACCTCAAAGAAGAAGAAGACGTAAATGCGTAATTTCCGGGATGCGATACCATCGGTAGCTCTGAACCAGAACACTTTCATGCTGCGATAAAAAAGCTATTTTTGTTATATATTTAAGTGAGTCGCTGTCAGAATACGGACATTTATCGGCATTTAAGACCGTTATGTGCATAAGGTGTTAACATAAGTCGACCCTACGCCCCGTACTCAGTTAAAATGAAGAAAAGGAGCTCAGAGAAAAAATGCCATGTGGTGGCATGGGCTAACAAAGCTGAGTGGGATCAAGTTCTGGAGTATCTTTACTCGAAGGACTCTGCCTTACAGACGTATGCACTGCAGAGGATATCGGCTTGGAAAGGCAGGTATGCCAACAGCTCTCCTGTGGCGGTGGACTGCACAGCGGTCCTGGTGAGGTGCCAGGTGCTGGACAGGTCAGGACAGCTGGACGGAGATGATCTGGTCCTGCTTTATGGCGCGGGCCTGATGAGGTTTGTCAACTTGATCACTGAGCGACAACAGGGGAGAACAGCCCGTCCATTGAGGCGGCTGGCTGGGAACTTGAACATCCCAGAGTGGGTCGTAGACCTGAGGCATGACTTCACCCACAGGAAGACTCCTTCCTTAAAATGGTGTCGAAAGGGATGTAAGGTGGTTCTGGAGTGGCTTCAGCAGGAATACTGGTCCAGGCAGTTGGGAGGAGGGCCCAGTGAGGACTGGGAATCAGAGTCGGATGGAGATGATGAAGAGGTTGACCTAAAACGCCAAGAGGATGAGCTCGTTGCAAGGCAAAAAGAAATGGAAGCCTACAAGAACGCACGGGAACTTCTGATATCTTTTGAAAAGGAGCAGTACCAGGCTTTTGATGGGCTTCCTGAAGACAAACAGAAGAACCTGTGGCCAGCCCCCTTTGCAGACATGAGCTGGTTACTAGGTGAGATCAAGCAGTTTGCTTTGCAGTCAAGTAATCTGCTGATTGATGTGTTATTGGAAGATGGATTTTTGGTTCCCACCGTTGAACAACTGGAAACATTAGGCTGTGACACATCCGACAATGCCAGTCCCACCGAACCCAGAGTCACTCAAACCTTCCTGCGTTTTTGGCTGCCGCTCCTGAAGATGCTCAACTCGCCATCCTTAATTCACCTCCTTCTGGAGAAGCTGTTTGTTGAGCTGAAGCTGCTCACCAAAGAGCAGAATAATCACAGGGCTTTCTACATTTCTGCTTGGATTTCAGAAATCATCCTCTGTAACAGCAACAAATACGAATACCACTTCGAAACAAAGGGACAGAAGAAGGCCAGAATGAAGGACAGGGTCTTTGTAAACCGCATCCAGCTGAGGTGGCAGCAGCTGCTCTCAGCATGCCTGGATGCTCCCTGTATCAGCACGCCTCACTTGCTCCAGTTGATCCTGGATGACATGGAGCATCCTCTCCCTCTGGAAACCCGTCAGAGGCTGCTCCAGCTCTGCTCCATCTACACACAGTGCGCACACTCGGAATCCGATACTTCTCCAGAGCAGAAACAACAACCCATATACACACTGGAGAGTTTGCATGAGAAGCTGCAGCATTCGCGGCGCCACAGCCATCCTTGGCGATCCACGGCTGACGTGGGGAGGAGCGAGTCCTCCCAGGAGTACAAATGGACAGATGTTCAGGCCGAAAAAGCGAAATTGCTCAGAGGTTCTCCATGGCAGGTGTGCAACGATAATGTTTTGTGGAAGAACTATCCTCTAGGTAAAGTCCCTGGACAGTCAGATGACCCTTCACGCCTCATGGTGGAAAACTACTCAACAATGACTGTCTTTGACCAGCCGGTGGAGTTAGAGAGCAACACAACACACAATGTACAAGGAGTCTTGGCACCAGTGAGAACAGCAGATGGCCTTTGGAACCACAGTGATCTTAATAAGTTGAAATCTGGACTGCAACTTTTTTGAGTTGTTGTAATGCTGTGAAATAGTCCTTTAGCTGTTGGCACATTGTTGAACTTATGCCATGTGGTTGGTTTGACATTGGGAACATAAAGGTCATTTATGAGTCATTTATCAGGCAAGAGTATGAAACACATCCCTTGTTCCATCTTCTTAAATATGCCAATTTGCTGCTGTTCTGTTTTATATCATTAAGGATTGCAACTAATATATATTTTTTTTTATTACAAACTATGTTCTCAATTGAGGAAATGTCAGAAACTAGTAAAAAAAAATGCCTATTAAAATGTACCAAAACCCAAGGTGACCTCTTCAAATGACTTGTTTTTCACAAGCGTTTGGTCTTTTTTATAGACAAAACGATTCAGAAATTAATAAAAACAAAATAATCAGCAGATTAATTAATAGAGAAAACAACTGTTAATGCAGCCCTAATGTGAATTGTTTGTAAAAAAAAAAAATGTTGTATGCTGTGTCTACAATATTTTCAATAGGTGAAGACAAAAGTGGAGCCAGTGACAAATTAGTAAACATCACATACTGCACATGATAAGGGAAGAATGTGTGAAAGATTGGATAATGTTAATTCATTATGGTGATGTACAGTGAGTTTTTTTTCTTTTTCCACCTGTCATGCAAGTGCACTGTTAATACAGTCCGTACAAAGGGTTTTGAAGTAGATGCCTTTCAGTTGAAAACCCTAACAGAGGGGATATTGTTGTAAGCACAAGGTGGTTTTGTGTAATACATTTTCTTTTGCGCACTTATGTTCAATAAAACAATTTTCTATTGAAGGAATTTGACTGTGTTCTTTTTGAGTGTTAGATTTATGGAGCTGAATTGCAGCATATTGGTTTGAAAAGGGTGTCTAATGTGGAGAAAGGCTAATTGTAGCATGAGTAGACGCTCTGTTCACGGGTGTGCACACTCAAAAGAGCACTGGTCAAAAAAACACAAGTGTTAGTAGCCTATTACCTCGGGAAGGAAACCAGTTGTGTTTGTTCTGTTACTGCCTGCTTGGCCGATTTCAGCAGGAATGTATAAGGGATCCACATTTAAAGAGTTCACACGAATGGTAAAGGAGAACATAATACACTAAAAATATGATATACTTTCATCCAACTTAGCAGCATTAGGACAAATATGTTAAATAACACATTTTTAAAAAGACAATCATAAAGCACAATCTAACAGGTTAGATTCTCAGCATATTTACAGTGATCTGGGAAAAAAAGCACCTGTATCAAATGTAATGCAATACAACAGTCATGTAAAAATACTGCTTTTATGAAGCTTACAGTTTGTAATTTCAACTCAATTTAAGTGTTGATATAAACAGGTCATTTTGACTCTGCCATATTAAAATGCAGCAGTGATGGGAATTCCGACTCTTTTTTAGTGAGCCAGATCATTTGGCTCAGCTCACCAAGAAGAGCCGGCTCTTTCGGCTCCTAAACGGCTCTTTGTTTTACCACTTCTGCCTTTTATGATTAAGCCAAATTTAGCTCTGTTTTGACCTATGATTAGTATGTGTGCACATATATCACTTAAATTATTTGATATAATTATACTAAACCTTAGAATTTCCAGAATATTGTAATTTTACGTGCTGCTTCATTTCCCACTGTCACTCATCCTGTCTGCTATTCGCGCACCGCACTCCTCTCTCTCTTTCTCTCCTCCTCTCCCTCCTGCTCTGTACCTGTAGACCGTCAGCGCGTCTTTCATCACCTGACTGGTTGCACATATGTCAATAACACAACATTCAGTCACAGTCAGCGCATGGAGTGCCCGTGGCACGGAGAGAATTGTCCTATCATTCTGGCTTGAATTAATTAAAGGCCCCATATTGTAAAAAGTGAGAGTTTCATGTCTTTTATATTATAAAACATGTTTAAGTGTTATATAAAATACTGTTAAACTATCAAAACGCTCAGCATACGGAGAAATACTCACAGCCCGTATTCAGAAATTGTGCGTTTGAAACAAGCTGTTTTCTGTCCATTTGTGATGTCACAAATATACAGTATTTAGACCATTTCACAGTTTTAAACATAAACATTCCAAATGTGTCCCAGTTAATTTCCTGTTGCAGTGTATGTAAATGACATCAGCTGGCAGGAAGTACACATGGACCCAAGCTGTTTCCTAGCAACGCAATTTCGTCGCAATTCCCTCGAAATGCGCCAAAACGGAGCGTTTCAGACGGAGGGTAAATACAGGTATATTCAGACAGACAGTATGAGGAAAATAAAGGTTTTTTTTAACATTACAGTATATAAATATGTTCTAGTACAAACACAAAATACAAGTATGAACCTGAAAATGAGCACAATACGGGACCTTTAAAGAAAAAAGAAAAAAGAGCCGGCTCTTATCGTTCACTTAAAAGAGCCGGCTCTTTGAACCGGTTCGTTGGCGATCGATACATCTCTAAAATGCAGTTGTTGTCCACTCACTGAGCAAAGTTCAGTAGGACCTTTATTTTGAAGAGTTGGTCCGGAAGTGTCTCTGCTGGTCTGTCGTTGGTTCTGTCTCCACCGCGCCATTATTATCTTCTTCACGTCCGAGGTGTGAGCGGCAGAGCGAGCCTCCAGTAACCTGCGTAGCTTCATCCAGTGACTCCGTGTCAGTAGTTTATTATTGCAGATATTCTTCAAACAGGAGGTGAGTTGTTGGTTAAATGTGCTGCGTCATGTCTTAGACCTGCTGGTGATCACCTCATGGCTTTACGCAACGTTAGCTGGATGCTAAAGCTAGTCTGCTAGTAGGACAACCGAGGCCTTGTGATCAAGCTAATGTTAGCACGCTGAACGTCACCAATATCATTATATCAGTCTATGTCTGCTGCACTAATAAACTAAGTGTTGTAACAGTGGGGAGGTTATGTATAGAGAGGTGTGAGTCATGTGTGAGTCATGTGTGAGAAGCTGCATTATAGTATATATTATAGTATAATGCTAACGTTGCTATTAGGCCTCAATGCAGCAACAAGTCAGTTACGTTGGTAATACGTTTAGCTAACACACACACACACACACACACACTTTCAAGAAAATGGAGGAGCAAACCTAATAGATGGCACTGGTCTAAAAGATTTATTCAGTCACGTTATTCAACTGAACCTTGCACGTTTAGTGCGTTGAAAACTTTACACTAACTAGCTGACTCTTCCTACGCATCACTCTTTTAATTACTTAGCTATAGTTTCTCCTCTGTGTTATTTATTAGTTTGATTTTGTAAAGCGTCCTTGGGTTTCTAAAAGGCACTATATAAGTCCAATTTTATTATTATTATTATTATTATTATTATTATTAACTATGCATACCTAACACATTACTGAGTTCAACAGAGCCAACTTCATTGCTGAAATGTTGCTATCATAATTAAGTCCATTAAGTTTGTAAGTATGGTAAATATTCTCAGTCCATCAGTGAAAATGTATAACTTCTTGCTTAGTCTGTTTTTAATGGAGGCAGTCACTCAAGTTTTTTTTAGTAAAATTACACACTAACAGTATAATGTTGTTGTCTCCACAGGTGAGGAATCATAAGATATCTTCTGGACAGCTTCGTTGTGGTCTCCGCTGTCAAACCACAATGATCACCAGAAGAAGAGGACGCGCTATGAACACCACTGAGGAGGTGCAGTCTCTGGATGTTGAAGTGATGGAAACCGTGGAAGAGCTCCCAAGTCCATCTGAGGGGTTCCCATCCGATGATGTTGACACCGCTGGAATAGAGCTAGATGACCTGTTTGGAATTGAAGCCTTAAAATGGACAATGGAAAGAGGTACCGACTCCTCGCTCTTCGATTTTGAGATGGCTGATTTTGGTGTGTGCAGTGCCCGAGACCCAGATTCAGAGGTTGAAGCTTCAACGGCCTCGTCTCCAGAGAGAACATCATCTGACTCGAAGATTAGGAACAGGCAAAACCAGTCGAGCCACCTGATCAACAAAAATGCCATCGCTGCCAGGTTGAATCGTCTCCGGAAGAAAGAATACGTCAACAGCTTGGAGAAGAAAGTTGGCATCCTGTCAACGGAAAACGGCGTGCTCCAACAGGAGAATTCTCAGCTGACCAAGAGGGTGGAGGAGTTGGAAGATGAGACCAGGTACTTGAGGGCTGTGCTGGCCAATGAGAGCATGTTAGCCCAGCTCTTGTCCAGGCTGAGCGGTGTGAATGGGATGAAATTATCTTCCTCGCTTTTCCAGGGGCCCGACTCGAACGACCACGACTACGCGTTACCCAGGAAGCGGGTGAAAGTGGAGGAGAAAGAGACAGCTGGTGGCGTGTGTCTGCATGTGGACAAGGACCACGTGTCAGTGGAGTTCTGCACCAAGTGTGCAGAGAGTGCAAGCGCATCGCTCAAAATGTAGGGTCAAGTACTTATCTCTGTTTTCAGATATTGAGACTGAACTTGATAATGGCTCTGTACTGAACTTCATGAGGGGGGATGAACACTGTTGAATTAGTTAAGATTATCTAAGAACTGCTGAATGTGCATGTGTTTTTTTGTGTCATGATGGATTGAGTACACGTTACTGCTAAACCTTGTTGACAGTTTCTTCTAGGTAATGGTTGGTCCACCATGCGGGATGAGTGGCTTTCTGAACACCTTTCCCTCCTTGACTCCATGGTAAGGATCAGACAAGAAAAGATATCTTTTTGTAGTTATTTTTCACAGGCTTTAAGGCGTTCAGCAGTGACCTTAGTAGTTCTATTTTGATACAGTTCCTGTTCCCAGTTAGTAGATTTTGAGTACTTTTCATAATTTCTTTTGTTTACAGTTGTTCTAGGAAATAATTTTATGTTAATTAACATCTAACTAAGAGTTAAATCAAATTTTCCTGAATGCTAAGATGTTAAGAATAAGGTGAAGCTCCACAAAGAGAGATCTTGAATCAGTTGTCAAATTGGAAATACTAAAAAAAAAAAAAAATAAAAAAAAAAATAAGAAACTGTATATACTTTCTTTTGGTAAGAATTGATCTCTTTGTGAACCAGCACCATTGTACAAAAGAATGCTTTCATTTAGCGCCACCTATTTTTCTTTATGCTAAAGTGGATTCTGCTGGTGGAAGGTGAAGAGGCTGGACAAGCTGCTGCCAACGTGGCCTGGTATTTTTTTAAAGGTAGTATCGGTAACAAATGGTATACACGATTATATTCTACCAATACTTCACAACATCTAGCTCTTGTCAGTATAGCTCATGCAACGTTTTACGGGGGGCTTGACTACAGCTGCTCCATTATTCATGAGGTGATGCGATCTGAGGCTTAATAGCCTCCTAATTATGTCTTGTATTTATTGACACACTGGAATGTATTAATTAAATACATCCAAAAATTATCTGATTTAAATGGAGAAATTGCCAGTTTTGTGTAACTAAATGTAAATGTGTATATATCTTTGAATACATATTGTTTTGAGGCAAAATGACCTTGATGTTGGACAAATAAATGATATTTTCATTATGTTTGAGTTACAAATATCTACCGTGTCTTGTTCTGTACTGTTGATATTAATGCATCTCTTTTTCTCTTTCTAAACAGCAAGCTCTCTGCCGATAATGGTCTTACTTTTCCTGAACATTTGGGTCAAGTCTGGTAAAGGTTGTCAAAACAAATGACCGAGATCTCATTTGATGGAAGTGCAAAGCATGCAGTAAGAGGGAACCCACAGGGATGAATCGTCCTGCCCATGTTTTAGCCCGTTTACTTCAAACCATAGGTGCTTATATTACTGCCAGTTATTTTTCAAAGCTTTTCTTTTTTATTTATTTTTTTATAATTAACATTAATGGTGGCTCAGTTCCAGTAAGTGTCCCCAAAAGCTATTCCAATGAGCCAACATGCACAATACCAGGACCTCCCATAAGCAGTCATCATTAAAGATGATGGTGCTTTCCTGTACTTGTATGAAGTTCAGATTTAAAGGAGTAGTTCTGCATTTTGGCTAATGTGCTTATTTGCGTTCTTGCTGACGTGGTAAATTCTATACCACTGATATTTGTACATTAAACCTGAAGCTACAGTCGGTTAGCTGAGTTTAGCATGAAGACTGGAGACGAGAACCCACCTACCAACACCTTTTTTTAAAGCTAACTAACACATTTATCTTTGTTTAATCCACAGAGACATGGAGGTGTATAAACCAACAAGAGTCTCATCACCATGATGTTGCCAGGCAACCAGAGAGACTCTGAAAAGCTACTGTGGCCAGACAAAAAATGGTCATTTAATAGACATGTTTACACTTCAGTTTTTGTACAAAGATAATAGATGTTAATTAGTTAGTCAATTAGTGATTTGTGGTGCTGGTTTGCAGATTCATTTAGCTTAATACAACGCCAGGCTAGCTGTTTCCAGTCTTTATGCTAAACTAAAGGCTACTAATTGTAGCTTCATGTTTATCATACAGATAAACTCTGAAAAAAAGTTTGCAAATTTGTGTTTGGTGTATTATTTCTCTGTTGTTACAATGCTAATGGTCATTGTATTTTACATTGTTGCCTGTTTATTTACCTTCACAATGATGATCAACTTGTAAGGATCATGCATTTGTGGGATGAGCAGCACAGCTGATTATGTGGGGAGCGCCCAAGAAAAATTTGCCAAAATGCTCTGCCAATGGTAAACAGTGTATTCTGCTGTTGGTATTGACTCTTGTTTTGAGTTGTTTGGTGGATTGGATGATTGAACTCTCTATCAGTAACAAGAAACAATCAAGACATATTGACAATTTTACACTTTATTCATTGAATACACCGTCAGGAGCCTCAGTAGTGGGTGGAAGGTCCATACGCAGCCACAACAGCCTGGCACCTCCTCCCCATGCTGGTCACCAACCTGGTCACACGTTGCTGTGGGATGGCGTTCCATTCCTCAACCAGGATTCGTTGCCGGTCAGCCAGCGTGGTTGTGTGTTCCCTCAATGATGTCACTGGCAAATCAAGGCTTGTCATCACTGAAGGCCATCTCAATGCAGTGAGATATCGGGATGAGATTCTGCAGCCAGTGGCTCCACAATCTGGGACCTAACTTCATCCTCCAAGATGACAACGCTCGCCCCCACAGAGCCAGGGTTATCACAGACTACCTCCACAATGTGGGAGACATCGTTGAGGGAACACACAACCACGCTGGCTGACCTGCAACCAATCCTGGTTGAGGAATGGAACGCCATCCCACAGCAACGTGTGACCAGGTTGGTGACCAGCATGGGGAGGAGGTGCCAGGCTGTTGTGGCTGCGTATGGATCTTCCACCGCTACTGAGGCTCCTTACGGTGGATTAAATGAATGAAGTGTAAAATAGCCAATATGTCTTGTTTGTTCCTTGTTACTGATAGAGAGTTCAATCATCTAATCCACCAAACTCAAAACAAGAGTCAATACCAACAGGAGAACACACTGTTTACCATTGACAGAGCATTTTGGCAAATTTTTCTTGGGCGCTACCCACATAATCAGCTGTGCTGCTCATCCCACAAATGCATGTTCCTTACAAGTTGGACATCATTGTGAAGGTAAATAAACAGGCTTTCCAACCATGTAAACTACAATGCCAATTAGCATTGTAACAACAGAGACATTATCAACCAAACACAAGTTTCCAAACTTTTTTCCCCAGTTTATAAACACCGATCAGCCATAACATTGATTATCTCGTTACAATGGCACCTGACAGTGGCTGGGATATATTAGACAGCAAATGAACATTTTGAACTTTGTGTTGGAAGCAGAAAAAGTGGGCAAGCGTAAGGTTGTGAGTGACTGACAAGGGCCAAATTGTGATGGCTAGACGACTGGGTCAGAGCATCTCCAAAACTGCAGCTCTTGTGGGAAGTTCCTGGTCTGCAGTGGTCCAAGGAAGGAAAACCGACGACAGGGTCAGACCCAAGGCTCATTGATGCGTGTGGGGAGTGAAGGCTGGCCCGTGTTGTCCGATCAAATAGAAGAGCTACTGGAGCTAAAATTTCTGGAGAAGTTCATGCTGGTTCTGATAGAAAGATGTCAGAACACACAGTGCATCACAGTTTGTTGCGTATGGGGCTGCGTAGCCGCAGACCGGTCAGGGTGCCCGTGCTGTCCTAATGTTATGGCTGATCGGTGTATATATATAGTGGTATCAATGCTTTTGTCTAACTCCGCAAGAGTTCAAATGAGTGTATTAACCATTAACAGCTGAACAGGAACCTTAAATTAGCTCTTGTGTCAAATGTTGCCAAATGGAAATGATCATTTTACTGACCTGTATTAATTTCATCTTCGTTGTAGACTTGAGATAAAAAGCGTCTTCTCAAAACGCTGAATATTTAATGCAAACTTATAGCAATACTGGTGATACTTTAAGTTCCCCTGTTTAGCATTAATAAGCTGCATATAAACATTGAATAAATGGTTTGTAACACATTGTGATGTAGTTGTAAGCAGAAGGACATTTTAAGTGTGTATTAATGTATAGCATTTGCCAAGAATTGTAACTTCTATGAAGACATTTTACTATACTGTCATTCATTATGTAAGGGATAATGTACAGCGAGCCGGTCATTGTTGTGAAAGAATCCCCGACAGGTCTCTCATCGCCCTGAAGGGGATTCTTTCACAACAATGACCCGCTTGCTGTTCATCATCCCTCTTATTACACAGCTCCTCACTGAAGAAATCAATATTTTGACATGAAAACAGTCCGCTAGAGTCTGACATCAGAGCTGTGCCCATAGCAACGGTCTGTTATAAAGAAATTACAGACCGCAGAACACCGTGATTGACCAATCAGAATTGAGTATTCAACACAGCCGTGTGATAACTGTTTATAGAGCAGCCTCTACTTTTAGGTGTTATAGTTATTGACAAATACATTAATCTACACATCTGCTTACAAATGCATCATAATGTATCATTTAAGTTTCTATACTGCTTATAAATAGGGTGATTTAAAGTAAAGTGTTGCGGTAATACCGGTAGAAAGTCAGCAGAAGTTTACCCTCTGCAGTTGAAAAGACTAATGTTTTTCCGCGTAACTTTTTTTTCCCCACTGCCCTGACAAAAATAATGAACACAACAACCTCCCTACCCCCCGGAAGAGTTGTTGCTAGAAGAAACATTAAAGAAATTTTAAAAAACGTATGTATGTTTGTTTCGGTAAACTGAACGCCACACTTTTTTAACAGGTGTTCAACTTGAAGTAGATGGGCTAAAACTGGCTCAAAACAACAGTATGATCCTTAAAGGCTAAAGTAAAGTTCAGTGGAGAAACAGACAGGACTACCAGCACAGAAGCAAAGCGATGTACCGCTGTGGATGGGGCAGCATCAAAACGTATTTTAGCCATCTAAAAAGTAAAAAAAAAACAGTTGAAGTGTACCCTGTATTTAGAATATTTTCACCGCCTCACCTCGCTGTCAGACAGCCCTTTCTGACGGAACTGAAGCTGTCATCTATTCGCTCTTCAAAGCCACCAGACTCCATTGACAAAAATAACAATTTTACCTTGCAGAACACAGGAGTTGCTGGTCTACTGCTGCCGAGATAACTGCCCCAGTTCCCCGTCGGAAAGGGCTGTCTGAAAGCGGTGAAAAATTCTAAGCATAGTGTACAGTTAAACAGATTTTTTTTTTTAAGTGTCAAAAATATGTTTTGCTGCTGCCCCCATCCACAGCAGTACGTTGCTTTGCTACCATGTTGGTACTCCTGTCTGTTTCTCCAAACTGTGGGCATGCCGACCATCATCTACTGTAGGTAATACACTCACTATGGATAAGTACCACATTCAACCACACTTCAAAACACCCAAACTATCCCTTTAAAGGGAGACAGAATTGCAGCAGTCTGATGTTATTCCATTGTGTTAACCTAAAACCACCCAAGAATTTTAAAGGTTGGCAAAAACATGATCATAAAATGTCAACTACTAAACGTTTATGCCGTAAAATATAAAGTTTATTAGCAACAGTAAACTGCTGAGTAGCTATCGTGTTGACGACAACTAACAGGGAAACCAACCAAGATTTGTGCTTTCATCTCAGAAATGCTGTGTCGGTATTTATCCTACACTGGACTTTTATTTTTATGGAAGGTTTATTTGTTGTGTTGTGTGCAACATATCGTTGCTATGACATCACAGATGAGAGCTGACCTCTAGCAGTAAAGTTGGCAGATGATGTGCAGACGGTGAAGGTCGTTGATACAGCACGAGGTTGGTGAAGTCAATTGCCAATCCCCTTTAGTACACAAGTCTTGTGAAGGGCACCAAATAAACATTTTGGAAACTGGCTGAATGTTTATCGCTTAGGTTTTTGTTACCTCTGATGTTTGGAAGACGGTGAACACCAGTGTCTTAGATGTTCATACCTTTGTTGCACATATGACTTGATACCCTATGGACATCATTTACTTTGACAGCAAGACAAAAACGTGTGTTTATATCACCAAATAAACACAACTGCAGGGATGAGTCATTAGGTTGCTTTGGTTTTGAGTTTGGCCTATGTCCAAACTAAAACATCATATAACAAGGAGGAGGTGGAACTTATGAACTATGCTGCAGCCATGTTAAGGCTTTTTTGTGACATTTTCCGACATACTATACTATGATTTTTTTTTTTCACACTATAAAATGGCTTTTTTTCCCAACATAATATACTGTGACTGTTTTTTTTTTTACATACTTTACTATGACTTTTTTCAACACTATAGCATGGCTATTTTATTATTTTCTTAGGACTTTTTTGACATACTATACCATGACTTTCTTTCAACAGACTATACTATGACTTGTTTTTTTGACATACAATACAATTACTTTTTTTCATGAAATTTTCGACATACTATACTATGACTTTTTTTTCATGGAATTTTCCATATATGACTTCTCAACACGTTATACTACTACTTTTTATAACATATTCATCAACCTACTATACTTTGACTTTTTTTCTACAAATTTTACTGTGACTTTAATTTTTTCGACATACTATGACTTTTTCGACATACTATATTCTATGACTCATCTTTTTTCATCATACTATACTATGATTTTTTTCGACATACTATACTGTGACTTTCTTTGGCATACTATACCATGACTCTTCATTATTCAACATACTATATTATAACATTTCTTTATTTTTTCAACATACTATGACTTTTTTGACAAACTATAACTTTTTTTTCGACATACTATACCATGACTTTTTAATTTTTTTTGACGTGCTATACTATGACTTTTTTTCGACATACCTTGCTATGACTTATTTTTTTTACATACTATATTATGACATTTCAAAAAAATTTCAACATACAATGCTATGACTTTTTTTTCGACACAATATACTATGACTTTTTTCATTTTTCGACACAATTTTATGACTTTTCAAAATGTTTTGACATAGTATACTATAACTTTTTTGACATACTATAATATGACTTTTTAAAAATGTCTCGCCATACTATACTATGACTTTTTTTCAAAATACTATACTATGACTTAAATTTTTTCAACATACTATACTATGACTTTTTTATTTTTCAAGGCTTTTCTTATTTTTTTCGACATACTATACTATGACTTTTTTATTTTTCGACAAACTACACCAAGACTTT
>CAKAOH010041837.1:10000-11684 GCA_916701665.1 Sebastiscus tertius | reverse complement strand
TCTCTCTCTCTCTCTCTCTCTCTCTCTCTCTCTCTCTCTCTCTCTGTCTCTCTCTCTGTCTCTCTCTCTCTGTCTCTCTCTCTGTCTCTCTCCTTCAGTGGAAGGATGTGTCTCTGACCGGTCTGTCTCTGTTCTCTGTCTCTAGAGCTACAAGCTGGCTGTGGAGCTGAAACCGGACCAGTCCCAGGCCTGGATGAACATGGGAGGGATTCAGCACATGAAGGTAGCGAACCTCAGTTTCTTTGTAAAGAGGAAACACATCAGCAGCCTGTGGGACACTGTGGGACACTGTGGGACACTGTGGGACACTGTGGGACACTGTGAGACACTGTGGGACACTGTGGGACACTGTGGGACACTGTGGGACACTGTGGGACACTGTGAGACACTGTGGGACACTGTGGGACACTGTGGGACACTGTGAGACACTGTGGGACACTGTGAGACACTGTGAGACACTGTGAGACACAGATCTTCTTCAACGTACCGGTCTAGTCCTGGAATATAATAAATATAATGAATATGACTCACACTTCTTCAGATGTCAAGCTGAGGTCATGTCTAGGTTGACGTGTCGTCTGGTATCCGGGACAGTCCGGTGCTTTCAGAAGGCTTTCTGCCCTTTCCTAGTGTTCAGGCTGGGTTTAGATCAAATCACAGTTTAAACCAGAGCAACAGCCCACAGAGCTCTGGTTGTAATGCATACATACATTCTGTGTGTGTGTGTGTGTGTGTGTGTGTGTGTGTGTGTGTGTGTGTGTGTGTGTGTGTGTGTCTGTCTGTCTGTCTGTCTGTCTGTCTGTCTGTCTGTCTGTCTGTCTGTGTGTGTCTGTCTGTGTGTGTGTGTGTGTGTGTGTGTGTGTGCAGGGAGACTATGCAGCAGCCAGGATGTACTACCAGCGAGCTCTTCTTCTGAGCCCCGGCTCCAAACTCCTGAAGGAGAACCTGGCGAAGCTGGACCGGCTGGAGAGGAGACTGACGGGGGGAGCGTAGACCACCAGCACCCCCAGACTCTGTTTACCATCCTGGGCACAGATCAGAGGAGCAGGGCTCAGCCCGGCCCTCTGGAGCCCCAACAACCAGCCACCACGGACCTGACCCGGGTACCGAAAGGACCGGGGGAGGGTGGACCAGGTTCAGAGCTGGAGTCAGAGAGACCGGTCCAGCCGCGGTCCAGAAGGCAGCAGGGATCGGCTGGATGAGGTCCGGACCACGAGGAGCTCCAGGTGTTGACCCGTCTGCATCAGCTTTACTTCAACGTGCACATCTGCTCCAGAGATCTGTGTTTGAGTGATTCATTATATCGGTTCATGTGAAGTCCTTTCCTTTCTGGCACTAGCTCACAGACTGTAACTCTGGGAGGCGTCTCATGTGTTTACATTAGTGCATCGAAGTGTGGAACATGTTGTGATTCTGATTATGAAGGGAGTGAGCTCCGTAACAGTGAACAGTGTGTGTAACAGAATAATCTAAGCTCTCTGAGTGGTCCGTCTGCTTCCACCAAGAACAGGTCAAAGTCCTCCGCCCGCAGTCAGTGGACGGACACAGGAAACCCAGGAGGACATTCACATCCAACACCAAACCAAACCGTACCGTACCGTACCGTACCGTACCGTACTATGGCTGGGACAAAGTCACAGGCAGGTTAGGAAGCTGCTCTGGAGATGAAGCTCATGAAGCTGCA
>CAKAOH010041837.1:0-5000 GCA_916701665.1 Sebastiscus tertius | reverse complement strand
TGATCAGTTGCTGCTGTCATCAGAAACGGACGTCGCTTCACGTGACGCTTCAGAGGAAAGGACGTCTCATAAACATATTTTCCTCGCCTCCTCCGCTCGCATCTCCCGTGGGCGGGACTAAGACGCGAGTCGAGGAGTCGAGTCGAGGAGTCGAGTCGAGGAGTCGAGGAGAGGAGTCGAGGAGAGGAGTCGAGCCGTATAAAAAAAGTAATGGGAAGGACCCTGGTTCTCTGGTGCGTGTGTAGTGTGTGTAGTGTGTGTGTAGAGTGTATGTAGTGTGTGTGTAGTGTGTGTAGTGTGTGTGTAGAGTGTATGTAGTGTGTGTGTAGTGTGTGTGTAGTGTGTGTAGTGTGTGTGTAGAGTGTATGTAGTGTGTGTGTAGTGTGTGTGTAGTGTGTGTAGTGTGTGTGTAGTGTGTGTAGTGTGTGTGTAGTGTGTCTGGTGTGTCTAGTGTATGTGGCCCTTTAAGGATCGTGCAGCTTCCGGTATGACGTGTAACTTCCGTCTCTCAGTTGAAACGTCACATGAGGAAGTGCCAACATGGAGGACGAAGCTTCCACTGATTCCCTCCTTAGAGAAGGTAAACAACTACAATACTACTACAATACTACTACAATACTACTACAATACTACTACAATACCTCTCTAAGGGTTAGAGTTAGACAGGTAAACAACTACAATACTACTACATTACTACTACAATACCTCTCTAAGGGTTAGAGTTAGACAGGTAAACAACTACAATACTACTACATTACTACTACAATACCTCTCTAAGGGTTAGAGTTGGACAGGTTAACAGCTTCATGTTGGAGCTGTGGGTCTTTAATGTTCATCAGCAGCTGTAGTTAGAAACAGATTCCTCCAGCAGCTACTGAACATCACTGTTAAACCACTGATCCAGCTACCGAGGCTAGCCAGCACCCTGACCAGGTACCAGACCATGGCAGTAGAGAGCTACAGTAGAGAGCTACAGTAGAGAGCTACAGTAGAGAGCTGCAATAGAGAGAGCTACAGTAGAGAGCTACAGTAGAGAGCTGCAGTAGAGAGCTACAGTAGAGAGCTGCAGTAGAGAGAGCTGCAGTAGAGAGCTGCAGTAGAGAGCTGCAGTAGAGAGCTACAGTAGAGAGCTACAGTAGAGAGCTACAGTAGAGAGCTGCAGTAGAGAGCTGCAGTAGAGAGCTGCAGTAGAGAGCTGCAGTAGAGAGCTACAGTAGAGAGCTGCAGTAGAGAGCTACAGTAGAGAGCTGCAGTAGAGAGCTGCAGTAGAGAGCTGCAGTAGAGAGCTACAGTAGAGAGCTGCAATAGAGAGCTGCAGTAGAGAGCTGCTGAGAGCCTGCAGCCTACTGGCGGCTCTACACTGCTCTGGTCTGACGTTAGTCCGCTGACAGGTCTGGTCTAATTCTGAGTGGGTATATTATGGGATGTGCTGCTGTGTTAGCTGTTGTCATGGTGAATGTTCTGAGGTTATATTATGGGATGTGCTGCTGTGTTTCCAGGGTGCTACGCTGACTTCCTGGCTGAGGACTTTGACGTGAAGACGTACACGGCTCAGGCTATTCACCATGCTGTCATCGCTGAGCAGCTGGGCAAGCTGGCCCAGGGCATCAGTCAGCTGGACAAGGAGCTGCACAGCCAGGTACCATGGCAACGCTATACTACACTACACTACACTACACTACACTACTCTACATTACATTACATTACACTACACTACACTACACTACACTACTCTACACTACACTACTCTACATTACATTACACTACACTACACTACACTACTCTACTCTACTCTACATTACATTACACTACTCTACATTACATTACATTACACTACACTACACTACACTACTCTACACTACATTACATTACACTACTCTACATTACATTACACTACACTACACTACACTACACTACACTACTCTACACTACACTACACTACACTACTCTACATTACACTACTCTACACTACACTACACTACACTACACTACACTACTCTACATTACATTACATTACACTACTCTACACTACACTACACTACTCTACACTACATTACACTACTCTACACTACACTACTCTACTCTACACTACACTACTCTACATTACTAACACAGGGAACACAGGGAACACAGTAGTAACCTCATCCATTCATGTTTCTACTGCTTCCTTCCAGGTTGTGGCCAGACATGAGGACCTGCTGTCTCAGGCCACTGGGATCGAGTCCCTGGAAGGTAAAGAGACACATTAATACAGGACACCATTATAACGTTCACCCTGGGCTGTAGAACGCTCCTGACTGACGTTGGTTCGGTTCATTCCAGTACGTGAACGTCCCTCTGTAGAGCCAGAGTCTTTGTCCGTTCTAGAGAGGTTAGACATGATGACAACATGCTCATCATCGATGTGATGATGTTGAGAAACGCACTGTCGGCTCTCTAGACCTTCCCAACAGCACAGGAATACACATGGCAAGACTTCAGAGATCATACTGATCCTTCCACAGTGCTGCCCAGCAGTGATGACTGGATGTTTAACAAGGACCTGCCTGTTCAGTGACTGCAGTTCTTGTGTTTGACCAGCAGAGAGGGCTAGCATGTTTCAGATGTTCTGCTGGGTCAGATCTTACTGATGGAACATGTTGTTGTTTTCAGGAGTTCTTCAGATGATGCAGACGAGGATCAGCGCTCTGCAGGCAGCTGTTGACAGGTACATCTGTTCTCCTCTGGCTGCAGTCAGACCAGCTGCATGTGTTGTCATCATTTAGCCAGATAGGACTGACTTCATCCACCTGTTAATAACCCCCAGCTCTACTCTGACTTCATCCACCTGTTAATAACCCCCAGCTCTACTCTGACTTCACTCACCTGTTAATAACCCCCAGCTCTACTCTGACTTCACTCACCTGTTAATAACCCCCAGCTCTACTCTGACTTCACTCACCTGTTAATAACCCCCAGCTCTACTCTGAGCTGGGCCTTAGAATCACATGATCCTTATTTGATCAGAGTCCATAAAGCTCCTGAAACCCTGGTTTCAATATCATCATGTATTTATGACTTCACATGAGCAACAATAAAACTTCTTCTTAGTCCTCTTGGCCTCCATAGGAGTACAGGGCGTTCACCACGGATCTCCACCTCACTCTAAGCAATAAAACTAGTTAGTTTGAATCCATTATTTTATATTACGAGAGAAACAAAAGCTCTCAACACATTTTGATTCAAATTGAAGGTGCATGACGACTCAGCCCGTCTAGTCGCTGAACGGGGCGGCTGCGGCTCGGGAGGTAGAGCGAGTCGTCCACTCATCAGAAAGTCGATGGTTCGATCCCCGGCTCCTCCAGTCCACATGTCGATGTGTCCTTGAGCAAGATACTGAACCCCAAACTGCTCCTGAAGGATGAACCATCGGAGTGTGAATGAGTATCTAGATCAGATCCTGATGGACAGGTTGGCTCCTTGTATGGCAGCCTCTGATATCAGTGTGAAGAGCCACAAACCAAAGACTCACGAGTCTTCTAACAGTCCAGGTTGTAAGAAGCTCCAGGTGACGGGTTGTTAAAGGTCTATATGATGATGATGATGTTCTATAATGAAGTCATGTACTCTTCATCTCTTCAGGATAAGGACCAAGATCGTCGACCCGTACAACAAGATAGTAGCCAGGATCACCCAGCTGGCCCGACTGCAGGTAACGCTCCACCACGCCCTCCAGGATGATGATGGTGATGATGGTGATGGCGGTGATGATGATGATGATGATGATGATGATGATGATGATGCTGGTGTTATATTAACAGAAGAAACGGTTCTACTGAAGAACATGAGTTTAGATTTGATTCCAAGTGTTTCTAAACCCACGGAGAAATCACCAGTGAGTAGGAGAGAGGTTCAGCTTCGCTCATGTGTAGGCAAGAGAGATTTGTTGTGTGCCTCCAAGCTTCTGAGCGTGCACGACCAACCAACACGTGCACGTGCAGCTCGGTATGAGCGCCGGGCTGCACGTCTCCTGTTGGAGCAGCTGAGGGAAATCAGGACTGAATATTGATGAAACAGTGGCTTTAAAAAGGTCAGTGTGATTGGGAGGTCTCTCTCCAGGCTGAGGGCTGATGGCTGAGGGCTCTGTGTGTCTCTGGCCTTCAGTAGGAGACTCAAACATCAGGTGATCAGTCTCTGGGGAGTCCAAGGCCTCTCTGTCTGCCTCAGATAATCAACATGGACACGTGTGGAGATATGGTTGACATGGTTCTGTTCCCTCTCTGAGCGTCCGCTGCATCACGCAGTCAAAGCTCAAGGAGGCCAGATCGGAGCAAATATGATTAATAAGAGTTATTTTTATAAAATGGGCTCTATATCGTGACCGTAGTACATGAAACAGGTAACCTGAAAACCATCATGTTCCTCTGTGTCCTCCGGTGTCCTCCGGTGCTCCTAACGGCATCTTTAAGACTCAGTGTTGTGTTCCATGTGTCTCCTCCTGAGTGGGTTAGGGTGGAAGCTGCTTCATGAGATCCTTCTTTACGTTTCTCTCTCTTAGTTTAGTGTGATGATTTCCTCCCGGCTCATACTGACTGTACTCGTACATACTGTAGTTAAGAAGCAGGAATAGCTCCATGGTTACTGATGAGTTGGCATAGCAACCATAAAGTGTAAGATTTAGCTTCGCCTGGCTTTGAAAGCCAGCGCTGCTGACCAAGATGTGCAATTATATAAGAACAGTTGGTGTTATTCAACAGATGGCTACCACTTTAAATTCCAACTTCCCTTAGACTTCCCTTCATTAGGCTGTTAACCCCTTCATTAGACTGTTAACCCCTTCATCAGACTGTTAACCCCTTCATCAGACTGTTAACCCCTTCATTAGACTGTTTAACCCTTCATCAGACTGTTAACCCCTTCATCAGACTGTTAACCCCTTCATCAGACTGTTAACCCCTTCATTAGACTGTTTAACCCTTCATCAGACTGTTAACCCCTTCATTAGACTGTTAACCCCTTCA
>CAKAOH010041836.1:0-22374 GCA_916701665.1 Sebastiscus tertius | reverse complement strand
AAATACAATGATAACAATAGTTTCCATATAGTAATAATCATTTTGCATCATTGAGTAGTTGTTTGGTTCGTTATTATTTCAAATGTCCCAAAATAAACAGCAGCAAATTCTTACATTCAAGAACTTGGAACCATCAAATATTTGGCATTTTTGCTTGAAAAAATTTCTTAAATGATTAATTAATTTTGAATTGATTTGCAAAATAGTTGTTGATTAATTTTCTGTTGATTGACTTATATGGGTTTACAGTAGTTGAATTACATCCTCATGTCCGTAATATTGTATTTTTCTTCCAGGGAGACTTGAACGGACACAGCGGCTTGGTGCCCTCCAACTTCCTGCAGGCCGTACCGGAGGAGGCTCCAGCCCCGCGTCACGCTGCTCAGCATGCACCGGAACCCAAGAAGGAATCACAGGTAGCTTAGCGTTTCTGTCTATCTAGCATGTTTATATGGAACTGTGGGCGACCTCCTCACCTGCAGGCAAACATCATGTCTCATTTTCACAAATCACTGACATCAAAAAGTTATTTTTTTTTACTTTCATGTATTTCCAGCGTCTGGTTACTGTCATTTTCTGTTCTGTCTCTTAATTTCTGTCCTGTTGCATTTCTTTTGCCCCACTGTTTCCTGCATGGCCTCTTGCAGAAGCAGAAACGAAGTGTACACTTTGAGACTTGATCGTAAGTGTTTTTAGATCGGACTATAGCAGCTCAGTGACCACCACTAGTGTCCCTGTTTATGTCCTCTTCCCTCCACCTTAACTGTAGTCCTACACTGCTCATTTGCAGCAGCAGCATCCAGCACCTACCGATGGTTTTAGTTTAACACGGGTCGAAAAGGTTGAGATCCCAGATCCGCCTCCTCCTCCTGTGTGTGTGTGTGTCCTGTCCTTGTGTTTCCCTTCGGTGTAATAATTTAAGCGTAACTAAGCTTCACTTCCATTCTAAAAGTCTCACTCTCTTCCTGAAGGGTACCTGGACGTCTTCTACAGAGCCACAAGATCCTGGGCCCTCAACCCCAGAAGAGGCTTCGCACCCCCAAACAGAACCTCCTGTCCCCGACCCAACAGAGCACACAGACCCGCCACCCAAACCGGCACCCGCTGCGAGCCTCGTGCCCGACCTGGACCCTGCTCCAGGTCCAGCTCCAAGTCCAGCTCCAGGTCCAGCAGCAGCAGCGGAGGCCTGCTGCTCCCCTCCGGCCCCCCTCCCAGCAGACAGCCCCGCGCAGACGGACCGCTCTGCGCAAGGCAAGAAGAAGAAAAGCTTTTTCTCCAAAGGCAAGAAGCTGTTCAAAAAGCTGGGATCCAGCAAGAAAGACTGAGTCAGGGACAGCTGACTCAGAATACTCGCGTCACATTGAAAGCACTTTTTCTATCTTCACTGTTCGTCTCAGCTGGTAGTCGGCGCGGTTAGCGACCATCAGATCTAATAACTGATGCTTTAACCGTCAGTAATTATACGTTTGCCTTAGATCACTGCTAGCAGCTGTTAAAATTAGAGTACGTCAACATACCGCTTACAGCAGCACACGAGCATGTACGAGTGCATGTCGAAGTGTGCAAACACAAATATATCCTCTAAATACTACCTAACTATCTAAGCATTTGCAAACTCAATAGGCTTTAATGCTCGATATAAAACACTTATTTATCTCTCAGTGGATTGGTTTTATTTAGAATAATCTGATACAGAACGATATTGATCAGCAGACCAGACAAAGCTAATTAGATATTAGCTTTAATGTTCACGTACTGGTGCCACTTTATTTATTTATTTGAAGCAAACGAACAGAAGCAGCAGTCTATCTCTTCCTCCGTGTGACTATAAAGAATGCACTATCCATCCTGAACGGGATGTATTTTAAATATCTTGTCTGCTCGTCCCTCACACGTGTGTTTTCGCATCTTTAAGAGTATTTATACAGTACTTTGTACAGAACATGTTATTTATTTGTATCAGACTCTTGCCCTAACCATCACCACATTGCATGAAGGGCAGGAAGTTTAGTCGTAAAACAGTAGAGCTGTCGGAGACGGCAATGATCAACTTAGGTTAGATCTAATTAGGTTTGAGTTTAACAGTTAAGACTGTTTATTGAAGGTAAAGAATGTGAAGGGTCGCCCTTCTTTGGTGTGTGTGTGTGTGTGTGTGTGTGTGTGTGTGCGTAGACAAAGCTGAAATCAGATGCCTTTCTCAGACATAAACACGGGAACTCTTGATGTTTGTGACAACAGTCACAGCTGGCCTAATGTTGCATACTACATATTTCCTGTCTGTGTGTGAGTGTGAGAGAGAGAGAGAGAGACCTGCAGCGTGTGCAGTAATGATGTAGTATCTGGTGATCGGTAGGCTGCTCTGTTAGCTAGGGCTGCAACTAATGACTATTATTAAATCATTATCGATTCATCAATTAATCGTTTGGCCTACAATACGTCCGTCACAGTGTCCTACAGCCCAAGGTGATGTCAGGAAATGTCTCGTTTTGTCTGACCAACAGTTCAAAACCCAAAGATATTCAGTTTATTATAATTTAAGGTGAGGAAATAAAAGTAAATTAACACATTTTAGAACATAAAATCCATCCACCATTTTTTGCTTAAATGATTAATCGGTTTAAATAGTTGCCAATTAATTTTCTCTTGATTAACTAATTCCCCTTGGTCAAACCTGCGCCCACATAAACCCCCACCCTGCCCCATAATTTAAAATTGCTTGAGTTTATTTTGAATCTGTGTATAAGAACAGATAAAGAGTGTGAGAGTTCCAGGAATATAAGAACCACGTCAATGGGACCTTCTGGGACTTAGTACTGTCAAAGAAGTGTTGAAAAACCTTTTGAGCAACTTGAAATAAGTTAATATTCATGGATGTTGTCTTATAGAGTGGTGCAGGGATGACGTATTTTTTTAGGCCAACCCAGAAGTTAGCATCGCTCTGGTTCCCACTACATTTTGAGCCCTATTTTTTAGCCTATATTTGTTTACATTTTGGCAAATTGGCACAATTAAAAGTAGGCCAAATTATCTATTAGCACTTCCTGTTTGCGGTGTACCCACGGATGTACACGCAACTGTCACTGGGTTTACCTTGATACTGAAGAAAACTTAAAAATGTGATGATTCTCAGGCAGTGGACAGTTTGAAAACCTCTGGACTAATTGATCAATCGACTAGTTGTTGCAGCTCTACCTAATTAATACTCCAAAATCACAATACTGAAACTATGCTAGATTAATTTAATATCCAGATTAGAGTGAAGCGGTGTCATTGGTTGTGGTTACATTAATAACATACAGTGTTTAAAGCTTTGGGAGTCATTATAGCCTGAACGTAGCATGTAGGAACAACATTTGCTAGAATTGCATTTAAAGAGGACCTATTGTGCTTTTTCCCTTTCCTTTAGTGTGTTATATTGTTTTTTGGGTATGTAAAAGGTCTGCAAAGTTACAAGCTCAAAGTCCACGCCAAAGGGAGAAACATTGCTCCTGAACTGCCTGAAACGCCTCGTTTGAAGTCCTGCCTTTTCTTCCGTAACGTAGTGATGTCACCAAGTAACGCATTTTGCCCAGCGGCTAGTTTCAAACAAAGCCAGTTAGAGCGGAGTCCAAAGAGTTTGGTTCGGTTGACCAATCACAACAGAGTGGGCCAGCTGACCAATCAGAGCAGACCGGGTTTTTTCGCGTGGTGCAGGAGCTCAGACAGAGCGTTTCAGACAGAGCCGGTAGGAGAAAAGTAAAGTGTTTTTGAACATTAAAGCATGTAAACAGATGAAATTAGCATAATAGGTCCTCTTTAAAGTGAACAGTTTCCATTCATGGCGCTGCTGTACTGTTATAGACTCTGCAATAAGTCGTTTTCATTTGCCTCCATGTTTGAGTTTAATGAAGTTCAACTTGTGGCGTGTGAATATGGGGTCAGAAAGGCTAAACAGCGTCTATCAGCCCATGACGTGTTGTTTTTTTTGTGTCCACACATTAGCATCATAAAATCCTAGACTGTTTGGTTGAAGCTAAATAATACAACTTTAGCAATATTGTGTACTGAAGTACTAGAGCAAACTGTTCTGTATCTTCTAATGGTCTGTGACAGCTCTACTCACTTTAAGATGTAGTACCAAGTATACGTTTGGATGTGAGTGTGTGGACCCGGCCTTAGTATTGAGCTTGTTACAACACATTCTGATTGGTTATCTGTGTGACACGGGGGCTGTTAGGTAACTTCTCAGGTTTTTACTTGTAGTTTCTTATTAATGCTGAGCCACCTGTTGACTCCGGCTGTCAAAAAAACAAACTGCAGAATATGCCAAAATCTTAGGTGCTTTGCCTGTTACCATAGCTACGAGAGGCCGAGCCAGTCCGGGTTGAAGAGCGGAGGTTCCTCTTGAAGATCAGACCTGATTTCACTCCCGTTGTTGACATGAGTTGGAGGCAAATTATAATTTCTTTTTCTTTATGTCATGAATGTTTGTCAGTGTTACATAAAGGGAGCATGATGATGCCAAGAATAAAAGGGAGGGCGGATGGACAAAGACACTTTAGATGTGAGATAGCCGGGATAGAGGCAACACTGTACTGTTTGTTTTATTTATGTTTTTTAAGAGGGACGGATGCTCAAAAAGTTGCCGAAATGTACAGCGAATATTTGTACCGATCTTGTACTTGACGGCCTTTAATGCACAAGTATTCCTCTGACCTGCTGTGTAGTGAGTAGGCGGCTCCGCTGTTGACTGAATAGCACCCACGTAGGTAGTGTTTTAGCTCGGTTGATCATATTTAGCCTTACGAGAAGACCTTGTTTAGTCTTAATATGTTGTTTACAGGATGTTTATTGACTGCATGCATACCAATGTTACACCCATGTTCGGCCTTATTTATGTTACTGTCATATTTATGTGTTTTCTAGGCGGACTTGTCTACAATGTTTGACTTGTAGATTGTGAATGCAGCGGACAGGAAGCTGTGTGTATATAATGAACAGTGTTGGGACTATATTTTCATACAGCGCGGATTTTTTTTTTTTTTTTTTTTTCTTCCCTGACCTGCATTCATTGTTTGAAAGTGGAAGATTTACCTTTTTATATTATATATATTAATGTTTTTATTACCCTTTTTGGAAGCTCATCTGTAAATATTTTTGTTAATATTGTTTTTCAGATTTTTTTTTTTTTGCATGTTCAGGCTTTGTGGAACGGAGGAACAGTAACTGAAGACGTAGTACAAAGAGGACTTGAAAATTGTGATGGTTTGTTTCAATATGGATCTTTTTACAGGAATAAAGTATGTATATTTTCACAGAAAACACTGTAATGTGTGTGGTGTGACTGAAAAACAGACGTTTAACACAAGATAGTGTTTAATGTTCATCTTTATTGCATGTCACACATATATACATATATATACATCATATGTTCATGATTATTTCTTTTTTTTTTTCAGGACAGATGAATTACAAAATGGAGGAAAGAGTTGCGAGCTTCGCTCCGCGCCGCACGCCGCCCCATGTGAATCGACTGGGGCAACACTCTGGGGCAACGCGTGGCCTTGTGAGACAAAGCAGCTTCCTCTTTTCTGACTTCCTGCGTGCGTCGGCTCCTCTCCCCTGAAGCCAACAGTACACTCATCCATAAAGTAGGAAACACTACACTGTGGCGATGAGTTTAGTAGTGCTTTCTACTTTATGGATGACTGCACTGTACGTTCCGCTGCTCGTCTTCGGTCTTCTCCAAGTTCTCTTCTTCTTTCTGCACCTGCGCCCGCGTCTGCAGCTGCACATGAACCAACCCCCCCCACCCACCCCGCCCAGACACACACACACTTTTACACCAAACTGAAACCTCTCAGCTCAACGCTCCAACAGACGTTGCTTTAACCAGAAAATGCACACTTCCTGATTTGTCTTGAAACATTTGCATGGCAGACAACTCATTCAGAATCTAAGTTTTGCCTGTTAACATTTTTGTACAAGACAAAAACCATCCAAAAGACCCCCACCCGTGTGCTTCAAACTGCCGCTCAGTGCTGCGTTGAGGCAAAAGTCAAGAGCTAAGCCCGTCGCCAGAGGAAGCGCTATCTCGAGGGAGCCATTTTGGCAGGCATGAGTAAGCTTTTCTGTCTGAGCGACGGATCACTTTGTACATTCAAAAGTCTTAAAAAGTAAAATAACTGCACACATCTGTTATCAGTTCAGAAACAAATTGGAGAGAATGAAAAGATCCAGTAGATACATTAAACACTTATAAACACAATAAACACAATAAATACTATTACAGTAGAAATAAACAGTTTTAAGTACAACGTTATTTTATCCAAATTCCAAATGGACTTCTGAATAGAGATCAGTTGACCAGAAGTTAAAAGAAATGCAGAGTTAAATGAAGTAAAAGCTGAAACACTGGCTTATCTGTCATAATCTGACGGATAATGTCGACACAAACAATTCTAGCATTAAATAAACACCGTCGTCCATCATACTTTACCACAACCTTCCATTTCTTTTCTCATGTTTTAAGCGACGACAGCCCCGGCAGCCTCACAGGTGTCCTCCGTCTCTCTGAGGAGCGGATGAAGAAGAAGAAGAAGTCGTCTCCTTTTGAACCCTCCACAACCACGTGACGCAACCACAGGAAGAGGTCTAACAGTCACAGCCGCTCTCCTTCTCTACTTCCGTCTTCACTCTCTGCCTTCTTCTTCTGTGGGCGCTTTTTTAAAACGCTGACAGCAACTTAGAAGATCATTTTTCGATCACAAACTTCTTTTGAAACAAATACTCAACATTTGCGATTTAGTTTTAGTCTTAAGTACAAGACACTCCAACACAACACTAGAACATCCCATATCTCCTTTTAACAGATTCCTTTTCCTTTAATCAAATTCTTTTAAGGCTTAAGCTCAGTTTTTTCCATCTTGACCACGTCTGCAGCGGCATGATGATGTCATTTATACTCTTTTCTGTAGCTTTGTCCGCAGCACAGCGCAATGTCAAGTTGAGCAATCGACCCATAATGAAGTGGTGAGAGATTACAACACACACTAGTGTGAACATATTATCTGTAGCATTCCCACCAGTCAAATATGACCTATATACAGTGTTATATTTCATGACTTGTGTGTGTTATATTAATATACATATAATCTTAAGTATACACGGCAAAGAGGTGCAGGAAGGTTTGGTTGGGTGAAGTACCTGATGAGTTAAAACAGCTTCTGTGAGATGATGGTTTCACTGATAATCTGACTTTCCTTCGCTAGAAATAACAGTCTTCCAAGTATTTTACAGTCAGATGAGTTAATCACAAAGTAATCACACATTTTTTTCTGTTCAAAATGTACCTTGAAGGGAGATTTATGAAATATGTAATACTCTTATGAACATGGGAGCGGGCAAATATGCTTGTCCACTACACCCTCTTTGCGATAAAGAAATTAGTCACATTGAAAAAAATTGAACACGTTATTATTGCGTTAACTTTTTTTGTTCAGAATTAAACTATTTAAACTGAAATCAGTGGTAAAACTCCACAAACGACATCATTAAAGGATAGGTTCGCATTTTTTCAAGTGTTTCCTCATACAATACTCGCATGTTCATATGTGCATTAGACGGTTACCGGTTGCTGTAACTGCACTTCCTGACCACACTGGCGACAAAGAAATCCCTTCCTAAAGCAATTTCGATATAAGTAATGGGGATAAAACCCACAGCCCTCCCTGTAGAATGCACGTTTACACAGAAGGAGGACTGTGTTCAAAAGATGACATGTATGAACAGGAGAAATAATTACAGGGAACAGATGTACATAGTGGGCATGTGAGACTAGTTTTAAGATGCCAGACTTGAAAAATCTAACATTTTTTAACCTGAATTCTCCGGTTCAAAAGATGATTTGTTTGCATGTGAAGCGCCATTTTCATCACTGTGATTATCATCACCTTTCTGTTGGTATTCAAAAGTGAAAGGCCACAGGTTTCAGTTCCCTGTAAATGTAAATGTCCAACTGTAACTGTGGGGGTTTCTCATCATGCTAACCTGGAGAGGGTGGAGGGGGGCGGGGGGGTTATTGCAGTGCAAATGCAGCTTTTTTTACAACATAAAAAGTGCTGCTCTGGTAGTTCACTGTCTAATCTAGGTCACCATAAACATGACTCTGAAGGAGCACCGGCAGTAATGCAGTAAATGGACCTGCTGCTGCCGGTGAGACAGACAGAGTGATGAGAAACGGCTTCATTTGTTGGTTAACAAACATTACACCACAGTTTATTCTATAAGCTCCAAATAAGTCTTTTAGTTTCATTATTCCTTTCATTATTTTTAGTCCTCACATCAGCTCCTCCTCATCTGCTATTCTTTGAATTGAATACATTTTTTTATTGACAAAATATGAAAAGAGAAATACAGTATATGACATACATAAGGCTTTTGAAATCTGGTCTAATGAGCCCGGTATCGGTGGAGTAATGTATAGTTGTAACATGCAGTGGTGGAAGAAGTACTCAGATCCTTACATACATCTATATAAAAGAACAGAAGTATTAGCAGCATAATCAGAAGTAAAATACTTCATCCCTGTAAGTGATATATAATTACATATGACATTATTATATTGTTAATAGTGCTGCATAAATATGTAAGTAGCGTAGTTAGTGTTAGTTAATTAAATTATATTTTATCATGCTTTTATTGGAAAGCACTTTGTAACCTTGTTTTAAAAGGTGCTACATAAATAAAAGTATTATTATTATTATTATTATTATTATTATTAGTTAGCTGGTAGTAGTAGTATTTTATTCACACATCACGTGATACAATAAATATAAACAGTACATACAATCTAGTAAACAATATGACTGAAAAGGCACAGGCTGAAGCATGATGCTCATATACTGTATGCCTAGCCTACATTCTTATCAATTTCAGCTACCCTCCAGAAAATAAAAATAATAATAATAATAATAAAAAAAGAAAATCGTTCAAATTTGTAAGCCTCAAAAATAGCTTTTGTTACACATTCTTACATTTACGTTAGCATTATTCCATAATTGAACCCTAAAATGCATCTCTTTTAATCTCGTTTTCAGCTTTTTGTACGTTAAACTTACAAACATCGCTGTACACAGTCTGGCAGTGACTTTGTTTTAGCTCCGATCATTATTTGCATTATTTTATAATCTACCAAATCGTTAAATGTCATAGCATGAGATTTCATAGACAATGTGATCATAATAACCAGCCTTATTAATAATAACATGTATAGCTCGTTTTTGTAATAAAACGAATGAGTTCATAGTCGTTTTAAAGGTCGACCTTCCACACAGTGAGGTGTGTACAGTATGTGGTTTAGGTGGAGCTAGTTTTAACTCCTTCATATGTAATTATTAGTCCTGTGGTAAAAAGTTCTTCTACATAAAAATATATTCACATTTTCTGCTTTTTGGCGGCATTTGTTTGTGAAGTTTCAATGAGAAATCACTATGTGGGTGAACTGCTGAAACATCTAAAACCAGACTCTGCTTTTTGTAAGAGGCCACAAGCCAAACAGGAAGTGTGTTATATTTCATAAGCTCATCATATGTTTAATTTATGTAAAATCTTAATATAAAAAGTAACTTACAACTATGGGTGAGAATCACCAGAGGCCCCATGATACCATATCTTATTGCGATTTTAAACATTTTGCAATCTGCTGAGTATTGTGATACGATACACTACAGTATATTGTGATTTATTACCTTTTATCCTTCTCAAATCCTTTTATTGATGAACAATAAACAGTGGCATAGCTTAGATGTCCGAGTGAACTGGTCTCTGAGTTAACAGACAGGAAATAAAACCAAGAACTAAACCGCAAACCAACCCTCTCTTCTACTCCAACCCTCATATATACTCAAACACCCCTCTCACCTACTTTTCTAAATTCCTACTAGGTACATTCATCAATCAGTAGTGAAGAAAAATAATGACAACAGTAACAATAATAAAATAAATAATAGTAATAGTAAAATAAAATTATTAAATTAGATCAAATTGGGAATAAATAAATAAATAAATAAAAATTAAATAAAAGGCTTCCGGGTCCTTTTCAAAGGATCTGCTGGGATCTGTAAATGAGAATCAAAATTTTTCAAGTTTAATGTGATTTAAGATTTCCTTGCGCCAACTATTTAAATAATATGAGGCGTCTTGCAACATGCCGTTTTATTAAAGGGAATTATTAAATTTTTTTAACCGCAAGTTATGTCAACGTCTGTTTTATCTAATATTATCTAATATGCAGTTTTCACTCTGTTCATCTCAGAGTTTTCATTCACATATCTTGAGGTCAGAGATCAAGGGACCCCATGAAAACGGCCAGTTTTTCCTTGCCAAAATTTAGCATAACTTTTGATTTAGCGCTCTTCCTGACAAGCTAACTTGATGTGGATTCTTTAGGTTGTCTAGTTTCATATGACACCAGTATCTTCACTCTAGCTTTAAAACTGAACTTGCTACAACCTCTGAAAGACAGAACAGCGTCCGGGCCCGCCGTTGGCTTGCCGGATTGTTAAGAGGTTAATAGTTTACATAAATAAATAAATCAATACTTGATGTTCATGTATCGACAAAATATTGCCACCCAAAATATTGCCACCCAAAATATTGCGATATTATTCTGTATCGATGTTTTCCTCCACCCCTGCTTGTAACTATAACTGTCAAATAAATATAGTGGTGTAAAAAGTGTAATATTTCCATCTGAATCGTGGTGGAATAGAAGCATAAAGTAAAGTATAAAATGGAAATACTCAAGTAAAGTACAAGCACCTCAAAATGATACTTAAGCACAATACATGATGTGAAACAGCATGGGTGTAAATAGAAAGTATCGCATGGTTATAGGTCCGCTATAGGTCTTTATTCCCATGACGTTTCCTGTTTTGGAGTTGATGTGGGTTAATGGCTGAGAGAAAAAGAGCAGATGTTATTGTGACATCAGCACCTTTTGAGCTTCAGTGGAAACAAATCCTACAGAATGTAAATGTGTTTGTGTCCACTACACTACAAAGGCCTCAGAGAAAAGATGGCACCGTTATGATAGAAAACTCGAGAGGATGGTGACGTCAGCTGGTGCACCAGATAAACACGTGTATGTATCACACACTGAATGTCTCAATAAGGCAGAACAGAAGCCTGCTGTGTGAGGATTCTGGGTATTCATCTTCATATTCAGTCACTCATGATGCTCCAATTATAAATCAAACACGTCCCCTCGCAACAAAGACTTGTTGAAAATATCCAGCATATGGTGTCTTTAAAAGCCACACATTTTTTTTTAGCCCTCAACCCTCCAAATCTCCTGACCCCTGCCCTGCGTTTTACTAATCCTTGCCCTCTTCAACTCGATGAGTTAGCGGCCTCCACTGAAGTGCTGCCGCTTCATCTGGCGGACGACCACTAGCGTCTGAGCATGTGCCAGTGAGGGAAGTGATCCTAACTCCCTGTGTGAAGAGCACGCTAAAGCTGGGGCCCTGATAGACCTTATCTGGGCCGGCAGCCATTTCCCCTCCCCGCCTGCTCTGCTCTGCGAGCTCCTCCTGGGCCGCTGCAGGGTGTCGACACCGCCGAGCCGCCCACCAGCTTATTTCCCCACCAGACCGGCGAGCTTCACAGAGGCCTGAGCTGCTCTAAACCGGCTTCTGCACTAGATTTACTCACGATAGGTCAAATGTTGAGGTACTTTACTTGAGTGTATCCATTTTATACATTTATTGGACAGCTACATTTCTCTTCTAAACTTCTCACATGGTGTCATTTAACCCTCTGGAGTCCAGGCTCACTGTGGTTAACTATCTATGCATTCATTTTTGTCTCTGTCTTTGTCCTTAACCCTCACACATGGCATCCTTTGTTTCAGCACAAACTCAATTCAAGTCAATTTTCACAACAGGAACCTAAAATACAGGAATGAATGAAACCTTTACAAATCTTTAGTAGTAGTCACTTAAAATATTAGAAGAGTTCAAGTTGTATTTATTCACGTAAGTACAAAATAAAACTTATACAGTCTATTTACAATTATTTACAACGTTTCGGGGCATTTTTTTAATTTGAAAGTCTATGAATGACTGTAAATCATTTAAAATATTATAATTCACTTTTAAAAAAAACATTTCTTTCAAATAGATATGATATGGTCTACAGACATAACTGAGATAGTGTCTGAAAGCCCCACATCAGCACTTTCAGCTGTTATTCTCAGTTTGTCTCTACATGATATATGAATAAAGGTATGTTACTATACATAAAGCCCAGTGTATTTGCAGATGAACTGAATTTTTTTAATCTGTATTAAGTCACTAGCTATCGCCAAATGAGGTAACCCAATAGTGAATGAGCATATGGCCCACTGATGAAAGTATTGTAATATTTATATATTTGCACTATTATGAACTGGCTGTCTGTGGTGACATTCCTGGAAAAAATGCTGTTGTATACAGACAAAAAATGGAACTATGCACACAACTCTCAAGACATGAAGCTCATTTACATAGAAAAAAATGCTATTCTATTTCCAAACTCTTGGCTTTGTCCGAAATCACATACTATGCACTACATACTCAGTATGTGTACTATCGTTGTAGTATGTATCTCTCTGCACTGAGCAGTAATTTACGTCGTCACTCCCTGAGAGCCTCCTCGCTGGTTGGTGCTGTAACCATGGTAACCCATGCCAACCTCATGTGACCAAAATAACGGTTTGTGAGAATCAAAGTCCGAACTAATTTAAAATATATATTACGTCTAGCAAAGTGAAATCTCATCATTTATAAAAGAAATAGAAATTGTTAAGTAGGACACGTTGTGCTCTCTGTTCTGTGGCTGCTTTCTGTCTGCAAGAGACAGGAAGTTGTGTCAGCCTGATGAAACACACACAAACCAGTTTGAGTGTGTGTGTGTCCTTCTGTTGATAATGTCCATCCCCCCTTTTACTTCCCTATCTCCACTTTATCCCTGTCAGACAGAGCACAATCCAACACTGAGTTGCTTGCTTCATCCCTTTTCTACCAGAGGTCACCGAGTAGCCAAGGCCCCGCAAACCTCGAGCCAACACCTCAGTCTCTGATCTAATACCTTCCCTTTAGCTTAAAGCCCTGACATATCCAAATAAGGGCAAAAGCGTGAACACCAATGAGGCCGAGGCCGCGTGTCCCCTTGTTAGTGTGAAAATGAAGGGCGTGCTTTTCTTCTCTTGGCTGCACTCGGATGCCGGTACAACGCTGGGCGCCTAGAAGAGAGCGTCTGGGCGGAGCTGAGAGCCTTCCTGTGGTTGTGGAAGTGTCTTGCAGCGCTCAGCCCAGTTCTCGGTTTCGTTTTTAGCATGCGGCTCTCGTGAAATGACTTCACCCGCATGTAGATTGAAGAGAAAAGAGGTTCAAATCACATGGGGGGGGGAGAGTGATAAAACTACACTCTAGTATGGAGTTGTTTAGGTTAACACGGCAGGAAAGACGTCGAACTGAACAATCTACGTGCTCTCAGATGTGCATTGAGTTAAAAGCCGCATGGAGGCGTACAGACTTGTGGTTTATTTCTCATTTGATTATAAACCGTCCCCAGGCACTGTAGGTAGATTCTGAGCGCAAAAAGCGCATCTGTTCCACTTGTGATGGAAGGAATGAGAGATATTCTGTACATTTGAATGAGATGGATATCTGTGTTTGTATGTTGTTAAGGAAAATCTGAGTTGTGTTCAAAACTGCAAAGACATTTCACATTTTAACATAAAAGAGGAGCTGGAGGTCTTTGCTTGTCAAATGGATGATAGTGTTACAGGGGGTTCTGTATTTAAAGCTGGTCATACACTGTACGATTTTAGCCCGTTTCTGACCCGAAATTTAAGTCACACGACTCATTTTAGAGTTGTACTGAGCATTGTTTGCCGTGCAATGTACAGGAGGGACAGAGAACCGGTTTACTCCTCCCGACCGGCCGTTGGACAGTCGGATGAATTTCTGACATGACAGAAATTTTGGTCGGCCGTCTACAAGCTCTCACACAGTTGAAGCAGAGCCACGAGCCGACTCCCCAACGTCAGCACCTTATTTATACTTTTATACAGTAATAAGAGCATAGCTATCAAGATAACAATGTACATTAGATATAGTAAAATGTAGCTCCAGTTCTCTCTGAGAAATGGACAAGCCATGCTGTCCACATCTTCCTCGCCACCTGCGAGTCCATATACGCCGGCACCTCTTTTTTTTTTTAGACGTTTCAGCAGACAGGATGGCAGAAGATGATCAAGGCAGCACATATCTGTCATGTTAGCATTGTGACCTGTACTGACCTCTGCTAGCAAACAAACTTTACCTGCCTTGGAGCTTTCAAACCAATCTTTGACAATTGTCAACAGCCAGAACAGTCAGCAGGGGCCGTGTTTATTTTTCTATTTTACACGTACAGTGTGAGCACTCAGGTCGTGGCTGACTATCGGACCGTACAGTGTGAGCACATAAACGATCTACTCGTACAGCAGGAGTAGGAAGTACACAACAACAATTCTAAAATCATATAGTGTATGCCCAGCTTAAGACATATTTAGTCACATGACTTGTTTTTATGCCTCCGCGTTGGCGACAGCCGTGGCCACAGGATTATGTTTCCGGGTTGTCCGTCAGTCTGTCCATCCGTACGTTCCATTCTCGTGAATGTGATATCTCAGCGACACACTTTCTGCCGTAACTCAAGAATTCATATGCTAATTATGACAATTTCACACAAATGTCTAACAGGATAAAATGATGAAGTGATGACATTTTGGATGTAAACTGCAACTTGACTGGTTGGCGGAGGCATACAACCGGTACGAGCTGTAACCTAATTCTAGTTTTTAACTTGTAAAATGTCTGACTTCCAGGCAGACAACGCGATCTGTGTCAGATTGCTTTGATTGAGCCGAGAATTGTTTTATATGTTAAATAAAATCACTGCCACAATCGAGTTTCAATAGGATAATCTTTATGTGGCTGCACACATGCAAGAATATTTTGATACCCACGTTTTCCTGCTCTGACTCACAGGGTGAAAGTATACCAGCATGCATTGGGCAGAAGATGGAGAAATAATCTGAATACATGATCAAACAGCCAATCTTCCAATTCACGTTTTCAGCGTCTCTCTCTGTCTACCTGAGCTGCATGTTGTCTGTATCACACAAATACAAAGAGAACCAGGCTGTAATCATGTCTGTAAAGGGGAGACTCGTGGGTACCCATAGAACCCACTTTCATTCACACATCTTGAGGTCAGAAGTCAAGGGACCCCTTTGAAAATGGCAATGACAGTTTTTCTTCGCCTAAATTTAACATAAGTTTGGAGCGTTACTTAGCCTCTTAGGATCTTTACTCCAGCTCTAAAACTGAGGCCGCTACAACCTAAAAATCGCAAGTTGCGTTAAATAATTTAGTGGCGTTAAAAGGAATTTGCGTTATTATCGTGTTAACTTTGACAGCCCTAATTTTAAGTGCTGAATTGAAATGGTTTCTCAGGGAGATTTGTAATTATTTTAGCATGTGGTTAACAACGTCACCTCTTTATCAGAGTTAGTTTCCTAAAACTCATGCATCAACTATGTTGGTCAGTTATCTTCACTGTAGCATTGCTGCTTACAATGAATGAGCCTCAGTGATCTGTTAATACAGATAAAGCTGAGTGAGTGTTTCCATTGAACAGAATAACTCAAACGGAATCCTCACACGTTGTTAAAATAATGCTTCAGGTGGAAACGTGGTTACAGTGTCGCGTCCTGCAGAGGGCCGACAAATCTACATGTTCCACTCCTACGCATCCTTCAGTACAAGACACCTTATGAAGTCAGTATTGTTGTAGGAAAAGGCCTAACTGTTGTATTTCTTCAACCATAGTATATGCATATCTTTGCACAGATGCATTACATAAGAACTAATCATTATATCATCATAAAAAAAAGATGCATTAAATCCCCTCCTGATAATTTAACATTATTTAACATAGATCAGGTCACTTCCTTGTTCATTGCATAGAACAAAAAACAAATTTGGGTCATTGCGTATGTTGAACGTCATTCCATGTCTTCCTCCCACCTCTCCTTCTATGACCCATTGTTGTGTGTCCAGACAAGTAAAGTGAGAAATGTTCCTGCATACATGAAACTGGGACAGTTTTCCTGTATATCATCTTACAGAAATGCTGTTTTCACCTCGAGTTATTTTACTGAATTCAAACTTTATTTTTGTGGTGACATATTCTCATCTGTAAGTCATAAGGCAGCGTTTTGAATCCCTTCCATGAACATCTTTCTGTGCTCCATATCTTGGACTGATTATTATGAATTTTCTGACAATATTTAGTGAGTATGTGTTTTTTATTGTGCCGTATAATCGAGGACTCTGAGATAAAACAAACACAGCTTGACTTCACTACATGATAGCCTCAGTTGTCTCACTAACCGTGCCTTGTAACTAAATATCAGCACCATGACACCCTCATCTAATAAGACAATAGCAAGAGCTTACTGTGCTCACTTCCAGAGACTTAGAGCCCTCTGTGTGCATGACCCCGATCCATCAGGTTATAGAGACATCAGACAATGCCCAGACCCTCGAGCAATAAACAAATCTTCCTCAACCGTAATATAAGCCAACAATACACCTAAACAGGAAGACAACCTTCAAACCTCAGATGGTATTACAGACTATCGTACAGTGAAAGAGTAGCCGCAGCAGAGACGGAAACAGGAAAGCATTTCAAATTGAACTGTAGTAACTAGTCATGACAAACAGTAGGTGAGAATTAAACAACTAGATTTACACCCCAAATAGTTTGGCTGATGGTTCCCCCTACTGGCAGTGTTTGGTACCGCCTGTAATTCCAGTGCTCAGTTAAAAGCACCATCTTGTGACCCAAATAAATAAGTACAGGGATGTTTCATTAGCATTTGTTCAAAACAAACATGACAGACTGTTTAGTTCCTCCTCTCTGGTGTTTCAAATCAGTCGCTAGTTCAGTAGACTATTCTGTGATTTCTCTGTGAATACAAGGAACTTTCTTGGTTCAATGAACATTGAGACACCGATGAGTCAAGGATCTGGACAAGATTCTGTGGTGGTTTTAATTATGTATATAACACCGTAAAGCAGGGGTTCTCAAACTTTTTAGGACCAGGAACCTCTTACAGGGGAGAAAATTATCCAAGGACCCTCATAATCGTAACAGACTAAGCGTATGCGTATCTTACTACCATTTGTACTCTTAGATGCTTAAGTTTGAGTTTCTATTGGCCTAAAGCTAACATGGGTGGGAGTAATGGGCAAAATGTGCTTGTTTTATTGCCGCAAATGATTCACATCTGTAGATATGCACTTGTGAATGATACAGCACAATTTAATAATTTGTAGTAAATTATTTCACGGACCCCCTGACAGACAATCACTGCCCTAAAGTCATGCTAGTGACTCAGTGAGGCAGGGCAGCAGGGCTTTAAGCTAGTTTTGACATTAGTTTTGCAGGTATTTGGTCATAAACCAAAGTATTGTACAAATTTAGGTTGCTAAATGAAAAGTTAAGGCTAAGATATTACAATGGGGACATGAATGTCTGAGCCAAATTTCATGGCAATCCATCTAACAGTTGACATATTTCAGTTTGGACTAACTGACTGACATCGCCATCCCTAGAGCTAGACTGCTAGCGTGTGTGAGAAAAGTCTCACTGTGCTTCTCTTCCAGGTTTGTTACAGATCTTTCAGGAGAATGTAGGAAGCTGATTTTTTAGGGACATTTTCTGGGGAACTCCCAGTATGCTGTATCATCTTTTGCACTGGGACAACTTGGAACATATCTGACACCCCATGGCAGTTCACCGTCTACTGAATAACAGACTGCTTGTCCTTGAATGTGTTTACTGTGCTAAAAACCATTACTCTCATTTCTTATAAAAACAGACCTTTATTTTGTTCTCAATTATTCAAAGAAATAAAAAATATCCACTTCTTCTCCCCTATAAGCAACCATGCTAATATTTCTAATCAACAACAACAACAAACACAAATTGAACAGTTGAAGGGGCAGTCCCATAAGACATCACAGACATAATCAAATGTAGTCCCACTGCTGTCACTTCTTCCTGGAGTTAGCACTACCGCTCTGGTGTGGCTAATCGCACAACTGGATGCAGTCAGGTTTATGACTTCACCGCTGTATCTCTGGATTTGTAGATCACTCCTCTGCTTTTCAACTCTCTCACCACGCCTTCAGAAAAGGAGAAAAAATCCAATCAAGAAAAAGCCAAACATTTAGTTTGCTACACATGGAGGCAGATTAGGTTAAATAAAGTGTACCTGGAGGTAGTCTGCCTGTCACTGACACGGCATATACACCTGGCTTGAAGTTGCCTGTAGGTTGGAGCAAAAAATATACACAAATTGTTATTAATCACAAAATAATTTAAAGTGAAAAGAGACAATATATATTTTTGTCTATTGCCTCTTAGCTTTTAGAGTTCCTCTGCTCCCTCTATGGTTTAAAATCAATTAATGCAGCTTCAAGTACATCCTTACCTATCCTCTGCCATTTAGCCACCCAGCTGTCCTCAGGACTCATCATGGCTATCACACTGTGGGCACACAAACAGCATTGGAAAACATTAAGAAAACAGTTCAATGCATGTGGAAAAAAAAAAGTTTTTAATTAATCAATACTAAATCAATGTTTACCCATCAAACGAAGAACTTGTGCATTCATAAACCATCTCTCGGTTCCCCTTCATCTGAAGGTACGACTCACAGTTGTCACAGCCGTCGTATTCAAACTGGTCGATGGTCTGAAAAAAGACAAGAAGGAGAAGAAGAGTGAGCTCGTACTTCATATTATATGAATCCAGGACAATAATAGGAGAAAGTGAAGACATAAACATGTAAAGTAAGATACAAACTATCTCTAATACTAACAGAAAGGATAGGATGTACCAAGACTACTTCTAATACCAACATAGAGAATAGGATGTACCAAGACTACTTCTAATACCAACAGAAAGCATAGGATGTACCAAGACTACTTCTAATACCAACAGAAAGCATAGGATGTACCAAGACTACTTCTAATACCAACAGAAAGCATAGGATGTAGCAAGACTACTTCTAATACCAACAGAGGATAGGATGTATCAAGACTACTTCTAATACCAACAGAAAGCATAGGATGTATCAAGACTACTTCTAATACCAACAGAAAGAGACTACTTCTTTACAGGGTCAACTGAGAACAGTATAGAACATCTTCAACCAGTCTTTTGTTTTTATTCAGTCAGTAAAAGTCATCATGAAAGCATTACTTTACAGGTTTAGATCATGTTTGAGACAAAACACAACAACAATACAGCATAGAAAGCGACTACTTGTCCACGTTAGCAGAGAAGCTAACGTTATCTTGAGATGTTTGTTTCTCTTAAATCTCAGTTTACCTTCACGAGAGAACAGAGAAGACAGGCTCGCAGATGGCGAAGGTCTTTGGGGACCGTTTCCAGAGCCATTCTGTTAATCTCCTGCAGAGAAAACACGAGTTTAATACTGAAATATATCAGATAACAGATGAATGTTTTCACTGTGCTCCAGTCGCTGGGGAATTGCGTCACTGACTGTGAGGACCTAGTGAAGGACCAGCACACAGAGGGGTCCCTATTGGGCGCCTGTCTAAAAATATAAAAATATAAAGATTATTATTCTTCTTTGGTGTTTATTGGCGGTTGGCAAACCAGCTTATAGGTGCATTACCGCCACCTACTGGACTGGAGTGTGGAGCAGTAGATTGGCAGGAAAAACAATAAATAAATACAATTGAAAAAAATAATAATATAAAAATTAATAATTATTACTAATAATAACAATAATAATAATATTAATTAAATTCTCTCCATTATTCCTGTTGCCCTTATAAAATTAATTAGAGGATTGTGTACTTTCTTAGATGTCTTTCCTAGCAGATTGTAATATTTCCATCATTTACTCCTGATATCAATTCCCTTCTTTCTTCATCATATTTTTTGCACTCTATAAAAACATGTTTGATAGTTTCTGGTTTATTACAGTGCATGCATAGTCCAGTTGGGCGCTTGCCTATTTTTGGAGTGTTTTGTTTAATCCTGTATGTCCTATTTTCAGACGGGTAATAACCATTTATATAAAGATTCAAGAATCAGAATTGTGCTTATTGCCAGGTGTAAGAGGTATACACTAGGAATTTGCTTTGGTTTTGTTGGTTGCAAGTAAACAGTATAATAACAAAAGAATAGATAAAAATGATAGAATAAAATAAGAATAAAAAAATGAATTTCTACCAATATACAAAATACAAAATAAGCTATAAAACAAAAATAAACATGATATAAACAGATAGTGTAAATATTGCTGGTGTGCAAACAATCAGGTATCAGAGGGAGAGAGAGGGATACAAGATTCAAGAGTTTTATTTGCCATTTGCACCTATAAGTACATCTGAGCAGTTTACACCGAGTCAGTTTTAAGAAAAGAAAAAAGGTAGAAAAGGCACAAGGTAATTACAGTACAAAATAAGTAGCACATTCAACTGAACACAATAAATAAATAAATTATTAAAATATAAAACGCCCTCAGTGTAGTCAATAAATAAAATAAACTACCCTCTGCATAGGAACGATACCCCAGAATACAAATATACAGGAAATAAATACATACAGTATATATGCTCCATGACCATGTTAGAAGAACTTGTAGCTTTCATAAAAATATTTAAAAAAATAAATATTTAATATATTTCAGACAATTACACAGTGGACGGCAGCATATTGCACAGCATTACAGTCCATTCAATTCAGGTGTACTGTGTGTCAATAATGGTATGGAGGTGAGGTGTGGGGTATTTGTGTCCCTCTTTAATGTCCTTTGCCACCAGTCTTATTGTAGCTGTGGAGGAAGCTGTTATGAAAGCAGAGGTGCTCTGCGAGTGGAGATGCTTGCTGGCCTGTGGTGCCTCAGGTTGTGTCCTGATCATTTCAATTACAGGGATTATGCTAGAGTTGTTTTGTATAGTCATAAATTGTATAAATTTGTTCCACTATGTCCACTTGTCATGAATATACTAAACATTGGTTGTTATTTAATTTGGTCATGCATGCATGCATGTATTTCAACCAGGGATTCAGACCATAAACTGTTATCAGACTAGTGGAAACTTTTTGATTATACCAAAAATAATAGATGTTTAAATACAAAAGCAAAGACATGTTATGGATGGATTAAGACCATCTGGGTTTTTTTTCCAGTAGATGTAGGCTAAGCATTTGGACTTAATGGCTCACATAGGCTACATTATATTCATGGCCTTCCAGTATAGTTAATCCTGCCATGATTGTCTCCCTTATAGAGCCCTTTGATCCACTACTGCTGATCTAATCCTAACTTTTCTCTAAAGTCTTTATCAATTCACTGATACTCCAAAGCCATTTAATTATGAACACATTCACAAAATCTTAAATTCAATTTAGTGTTTCTCAATATCTCTAGTTTTTGACTAAATAACACTATGTATTTTTAAAATAATTGTTCTTACATTGTCTGTTTTCATATATTGCGTTTTCTTTTTGTTATTATTCTTTATAATATTATATCACTGTGCTGTTATATCACTGTCACTGTTTTATATATTTGTTTTTAGGAAAATGTTGGATTAATATTGTGTTTTTTAAATACAATTCAGCAATGTTATAATTAATTCAATGACATACAGTTTACTTTTACTTAACTACATTTTGGCACAGGTGCAGTTAACACATTTAATTCTGGCTGCCTGCATTCCATTTTTTCATGTGCCATTTCCAGGGTCCTGCTAATGTGCATGTTGGCTCACTGGCATAGTTTAACTGGGACAATTAAATGGAGCAGTACAGTAGCAGTAGTAGTTACAGTACACCTGGGCTTTTTCTGAGGCTGGTATTGAAATGGGGACAAAAAAATGCTGAGCTTTGCATAACAGTAAGGCGCCTGGAGACTACTCCAGTGCATACAGTATCTATCTATGTATCTATCTATATATATATATATCTGTCTATCTATCTATCTAACTATAAGGTATTGCTACCTTCTTATTATAGCTATTTACTCAATTACTTATATATACATTTTTATTTTATTTTTTATATATATATATATATATATTTTATTATAGGCCTCCTATATACCCTTACCCCTAGGCCTACATACTCGACTGCATGTGTGACAGCTATTGTTACTTGAGTTTAAAATTAAAATATTGTTCCTGCACAACATGTTGTCTAAAAATAGAAAATGTGATGTTATAGGTTTAAATGCCCCAAAATCAGCTCCAGTTT